>JAPKLX010004053.1:0-10380 GCA_026898415.1 Leonotis leonurus
AGCTTGAGCTCTCTTATAAAACGTCAAGCAAACTGAAAAAGTTAGTACTTGGTGTATTCCCCCCCCATACACCAAACCTTGCTCTTTCGGGACCAACAAGTGGTATCAGAGCAGTGGTTCAAACTGACCATTGTTTTGTTTCACAAGGTTAAAACCTGCGTGGTCTACTTGAATAGATCTAGAAAAACCTTTTTCATTCACTTGCATACTGTCTGTTATGGAGTCTTCTGTTATCAGGGCTTGCGAAGAATTCTCAATTCAAGGATATAGAGAATGGAGCTTCAGGATTAAAATGTGTCTCAAAGCCCATCACTGCTTGATGTGGAAAGTAATCGAAGAAGGGCCATTGGCAATTACCGAAGAAACTACCCGTATCACAGATACAGGAGCAGTCAAGGAAACTGTATTAAAAGATCCCAGAAAATACACCTCTGAAGAAAGGAGAGAGGCAAATCTCGATGATTTTGCCAAAGGGATCATCTCCAGCACGGTCAAAGGCATACATCTGGCTAAAATCCAAGATCTGGATACTGCCAAAGAGATGTGGGAAGCCTTGAGAGACCTAGCCTTAGGATCTGAAGTGATGATCGAGAACAAGCTGTCTCTAGCCTGCAACAAATACGATGAGTTCAAAATGAAACCTGGCGAGACAATAGAACAGATGAAGATGAGATTCACTGGAATTCTCCTAGAGATATCTGCGTTCAAAAAGAACAAGTATACTCAAAGGGAGAAAAACATGAAAGTTCTTAGAGCTCTTCCACCAAGTTGGGAGATCTATGCAGCAATGCAACCTCTAAGAGCTGACTTCAACGATCTGTCCACTGAAGCCTTATTTGATCATCTCGAAGGTCATGAATGTGACATTCAAAGAATTCGAGGACCAGATCATCTGTCCAAAAAGGCAGATAACAGTTCAAAGAAGGACAAAGAGGTAGCCTTCAAAGCGAAGAGCAAACCAGATGATCCTTCTGAGTCTGTTACTCCAGATGAAGAGAAAGGCTATGACAAACTCTTAAAAGAATTTGCAATGATAGCTAAACGAATGGACAAGATGGAAACCAGATCGAAGAAATACAGACGCTTCTACAAGGATAACAGAAGGAACTTCAACAGGAAGTATGATAATGATCAATCTAATGACAAAAATGAATCTAAACAGCAGACTACTAAAACAACAAAGACCTCAAGTTCTACAGATTACACTTGCTTTGAATGTGGCAGAACAGGTCACTTCAAAACAGATTGTCCTGATCTGTCCAGAAGTCAAAGAGATGAGCTAAGAGCCAAAAGAGATCGAAAGCTTAAAAATGAGCGCAAAGCCATGATAGCTGAACAGAATTCAAGCAGCTCAAGTCATTTCTCAGACAGTTCATCAGAAAATGATGAGGCTTTCATTCCTGAAGACGAAGAAAGCTGGAATGAATGTTATGTAGGCTTGGACAATGGTCTAGATGAAGTTGAGGTAAAATCTTGCAACTCAAATTCCTCAGATGATGATAACAATCTTGAACAGGAAAGTGAAGATCAAGCAGAATACTCATGGAATGAAATAGATGAGATGTTCAAAAGCTACTCAAGCATCAAAAGACTGTTTAAAGAAGTTGTTGAAGAGAATGACAGATTGAAGAAAGTTGAGCAGATCTTAAGCACAGCAAACACTAAATTTGTTGCCAAAGTTACTGATCTGGAAGAACAGATCAAGAGCAAAGACAGTGAGATTCACTCTCTTAACTCAAAAGTTAAGGATCTGATCTCAAGATACAATGTTGCTGAAGAAAAGATCAAGAAAGGAAAAGAAATGATCTACAAGAGTGATGAGCGTGCCAAGCTGCTAATCAATCTGCAACAAAAGGGAACATCTGGATTGGGATATCCAGGTCACTCAAAAAAATCTTCAGGAACTATAAGCTTCGTACCAGAAAGGAAGAGAATACCAGATCAAGTGAAAGACTTGAAAAACAAGAAAGGTCTTCCTCAAAAGATGGTCATAAAACAGACTGACAACAAGCAATACCATCAATCGAAAGGTCAACCAGCCTACTACACAAAATCAGATCATATCCACAACAATAATGTCAACAGGACAGCACCAGTTAAGAAAGGATTGAAGAATGATAAAATAGAGAGATTTCATCCATCTGAAATACACTCTGTATCTAAAGTAGATAATGAGGGAAATATCATTACCTGCTATATTGCTGTTCCTAACCCTAGAATGTTCTGGATTCGAAAAGGATTGTTTACTAATAATCAAGCACCCAAGCGTTGAAAGGGTAGCTAAGTTTGATTAATTGCAGGATCAAAGAACTGCAAGAAGAAGCAAGATAGCTAGAGGAACTATCTGGATTATAGATAGCGGTTGCTCAAAACACATGACTTGTGACAAGAATCTACTGACAGATTACATAGAGAAACCAGGCCCACAGGTCACTTTTGGATGTAACTCAAAAGGGTATACCAGAGGGTATGGAAACATCAGAGTAGGCAAGACTACTATCACAAATGTGTCATACGTAGAGGGTCTTAGTCACAATCTGTTTTCTGTAAGTCAGTTTTGTGCTAATGGTAATCAGATTGTTTTTGATACTAACAACTGTCTGGTGAAGAACAAGGAAGGAGATGAAATACTCCTTACCGGTAAACTGCAGGATAGGTTATATATTGTCCAGTGGACAAACCAGATCGAGACCTGCCTAGTCACTAAGACTGTATCAGAAACAAGCTGGTTATGGCATAAGAGATTAAGTCATCTTAATTTCAAATCAATCAACAAGATTGCCAAGGAAAGATTAGTAGAAGGACTACCAGATCAGGTGTATGATAAAGATCACATATGTGACGCTTGTCAAGCTGGAAAACAAACCAGATCAACCTTCACGAGCAAAGCAGCTCACTCAACATCAAGAATACTAGAGCTGTTACACCTTGATCTGTTTGGACCAGTCAAACCACTAAGTATCAATGGGAGAAAGTACACATTAGTAATCATAGATGACTACTCAAGATTCACGTGGGTTATCTTTCTGTTGAAGAAGAAAGAGACTCTAGACAAGCTCCCTGATTTTCTACACAAGATCACTAAGCAGAAAGAGATGAGTATAACCTCTATCAGAACAGATCGAGGAACAGAATTTCTCAACCAGAAGATTGAAGCATATTGCAACAAGATGGGAATCACTCATCAAACGTCTGCTGCTCGAACTCCTCAACAGAATGGAGTTGTTGAAAGGAGAAATAGATCACTCAAAGAAGCAGCACGCACAATGCTCAACTCGACCAATCTACCAAAGAAATTCTGGGCAGAAGCCATCTACACTGCCTGCTATACGCAAAACAGATCATCCATCACACTCAGACATGGAAAGACTCCATATGAAATATGGAACAACAGAAAGCCTAAGATCTCCTACTTTAGAACTTTTGGCTGTTTATGTTACATACACAATAATGGGAAAACTCAGTTGAAAACTTTTGATAGCAAAACTGACCCTGGAATATTTTTGGGATATTCTGATGTCAGTAAAGCTTATCGAGTTTACAATAAGAATTCTCATATTGTGGAAGTAACACCTCATGTTGTTTTTGATGAGTCTATTATTGAGTACAGATCACCAGATGAAAAGCAGACAGACAATCAGGTGACAACCAGAAAGATGAATGATTTATTACTGGAAGATATTCTTATCTGGAATTCAAAGAGTGAAGTTGAAGAAGTTATCACTCAACCTGTTGCTGAGGAGATCATGCAGCAAGGGGGAATATCACTATCCAATCTGGATGAAAACAGATCATCAACAGAGAATAATGATATAGTTACTACAAATGATAATCAACATCCAGAGGAAAGCCCAGATGAGAATCCATTTCATGCTACATCAACAGCACACCCTGAATTTGAGGAACCAACAGATCAACCGGATCCTGAGTTATCTGATGAAGAAATGACCAGGAGAAGAAGATGGATACAAGATCATCCACCAGAACAGATCGTTGGGAACCCATCAGATCGTGTGAAGACCAGAAGAATGCATGGAGAAAGTGCATTGTTGAGCTGTTACCTCTCTCGCATGGAGCCATCTGATGCTTATGAAGCACTTCAAGATGCAGATTGGATAACAGCAATGCAAGAAGAACTCAATGAGTTCAAAAGAAATGAAGTCTGGTATCTCGTGGACAGACCCAAACACCAAGGAGTAATAGGTGTAAAATGGGTGTTCAAGAACAAACGGGATGAGAATGGTGAAGTAGTCAGAAACAAAGCCAGATTAGTAGCTAAAGGCTATAATCAACAAGAAGGCATTGATTTTGATGAAACATTCGCCCCAGTAGCCAGATTAGAAGCTATAAGGCTATTTCTAGCATATGCTGCTCACAAACGGTTCAAGGTATACCAGATGGATGTCAAAAGTGCCTTCCTCAATGGTATTCTTGAAGAAGAAGTATATGTGGAACAGCCACCTGGATTTGAAGAAGCAGATCCAGATCAGAAAGTATACAGACTGGCTAAGGCAGTCTATGGTCTGAAACAAGCTCCCAGAGCTTGGTATGAGACCTTATCAACCTTCCTACTGGAATCTGGATTTAGAAGAGGGTCTGTTGACAAGACTTTGTTCATCATCAAAGTCAAAGAAAACATTCTCTTAGTCCAGATCTATGTAGATGATATGATTTTTGGATCTCAATCTACCTATCTGTGTGACAAATTTGCTGAACTTATGAAAAATAAGTATCAAATGTCCATGATGGGAGAAATGAGTTTCTTTTTAGGTTTGCAGGTCAAGCAATTACCAGATGGTATCTTTATTAATCAGACAAAATACATCAACGATCTGCTGACCAAGTTTGGATTAAAAGACAGTAATCCAGTGAAAATCCCAATGCAGACCAATGGGAAAATTGATCCAGATCCCAAGGGAAAACCAGCTAACATCACACAATACAGAGGGATCATAGGATCATTACTCTATCTAACTGCAAGTCGACCGGACATCACTTTTGCAGTAGGAGTATGCGCTAGATATCAAGCAAACCCCAAAGAGTCTCACATGGAAGCAGCTAAGAAGATACTAAGATATCTTAAGGGAACAGCTCATATAGGATTATGGTATCCATGTGAAGACAACTTTGAGCTAACTGGATATACTGACTCAGACTACGCTGGATGTAAACTGGACAGAAAGTCAACATCTGGTACATGTCAGTTTCTGGGAAATAAACTTATTTCTTGGTTCTCAAAGAAACAGACATCGGTTGCCACTTCAACTACAGAAGCAGAATATATGGCAGCTGGAAGTTGTTGTGCTCAAATACTATGGTTAAGACAACAGCTTAAAGACTACGAGATTGATGTCAAGGAAATACCAATTTTCTGTGACAGCTCAAGTGCTATAGCAATCACACAGAATCCTGTTTTGCATACCAGATGCAAACATGTGGATGTACGACATCACTTTATAAGAGACCATGTTGAGAGAAAACATGTACAGATTGAGAAGATACACACTGAGATTCAGAGAGCAGATATTCTCACTAAGGCATTACCAGAAGAAAGATTTAAGATGCTCTGTGGAAAACTTGGTCTATTGAATCTTGAAGATAAGAACAGATTGACATAAACCAGATCAATCTCTACCTCCTAGCATGGAATCAAAACCAGATCATCATGGTCCAGAATAATAAGATCCAGATCACTAGAAATTCCAACAGGGAACTTACACCAGATCACTAATACACACGTCAATACAGATTGAATAAATTTCAACCGGGAATTACTAAAAGAAAGCAACCAGATTGACCAGAGACAGAATGCTAAACCAGAGAGTCTCAAAACCAGCAAGTCTCAAAACAGAATGCTAACCAAAGAGTCTCAAACCAGCAAGTCTCAAAGTGAAGCTAGTCAATTTTAACAGAAAGTTCAACCAGAATGTGGTTTACGAATGATCAACCAGATTGAGAGTCTTACCATAAAAGGAGATTGACCTCTACCAGATTACCCAATGCCACGTGGATATGGAATTAATATTTCTATTATCTATTATATTACTTGGTTAAGGGGGAAAGGTCAACTATATATGGCGACTAACTATCTATTTTCTGACATTAGATATCAAAATCTTTTATTTTATGATGATTACTTACAGTAATTGGGAGACGTGATCGAGAATATATATACCAAATCAAGAAAAAGGGAGACAAAAGCCTGCAACAAAGATAACGCGCCATATCACAACCGTTCATTTATAGCGCGTGCATCACACGTTCAAGAGAAACGACTATGGGTTGAAAACCTAGTATATGGAAAGGCGGGAAAGCTGAAAAAGGGAAGGATTTCTGAATATCTTATTACTACTCTTATCTTCTCTTTCGTGTATATAAACTGATAAGGCGTTTTGTGTATCACTTACACTTACAAACTTTCTCAAACACTTAGAAAATTTTTCTGCTCTTCCAAAGCTCTCTCTTCCTTCGCAAAAACTCTGTTCTTTAGCAAAAATGGCACCAAAATCTTCTATTTTCCTCGAGCAAGCAAGTTTTCTGAAACCTTATATTCACCAAGACCTTTTCGCGGTTCTTGATACCTTCGGGTTTCATAAACTTGATAAGGCATTTGACCTGGTTCGTCAATGCAAAGGTTTCTCGCTTCTATCCTTATTTGTTGTCATTTCTGATTTGTTCTTCATTATCTTTCAAAATTCTTTTGGTCAAACTGCCTATTTGCACATGTTTTTCTCTGTGTGATATTAATTGTTAAAACTGGATAAATTGACTTTGTGGCACTTTTACTTCACTGATGGAAGAATAGTGTTCACATATATACTACTGTGTTCTATGTAGGTTTCTACAATATTATCACTTCCTACCCCATGCACTTCCTTCCTAAGGATGTTGCAGCATTCTACCTCTCATGGCAGGAAGAGAAAGGTAGAGATGAGGCCACCATCAGGGTGAGCAAAGGAAGTACTATCAGCAATACTTCCTACAATGTCATTAACATCATAAATGCAGCTTATAAAGTAAAGGATGAGGGTTTGGAACTGGGAGAAATAACTGCAGAACAACTGCAAGAAGCGGTGGAGATGGTGATGATTGTTCCCATTCATTACACAAACAGAATGTTTGTTCGCTCACTTCTCGCGCCAGAATTCAGGATATTGTTTGAATTCGTACAGCGAATTTTCCTTAACCACAACGGGTCTTATGACCAGGTTACTCCTGAAAAATTCAAGATATTAGCAGCAGTGGTTCTCAATCTACCTGTCAACTGGAGCAGGATCTTATACGACCTCTTAGCAAAGGAGGCTAAGATGATCGTACCTGTGAAAGGCAGCTCCCCTGGGATCGAAGTAAAAAGGAGCAGCCTGAGACATTCAACCAAAATAAGCTTTATGCTTACATCCTTCTTTCCCCAACATCAGTGGGATACCACAGTTGAATTCAACACCAGGCAACACTTTCCCAAGGACCAGCATCAGATAGAAATGTCGATGGGCATTTCAGCAAATCTGATTGCCAGAGCTAAAGACCCTGTAGTCTTCAACGCTCTGATGGAAATGGGGAGTTCAAATCCTATCTGGATTCCTCCTTCTGGTCCAGCAGATCGATCCACAAAATCTCAAGCAACCAAGGAGAAGCAATCAGAGAAAACTCCTACCAAGAGAACAACCAGGAGAGCCAGCTCGGTTGAAACTGACATATCTACAGCAGCTCAACCACCAAAAAGTAAACGACGAAAGCTTCAAAAATTGGCTGATACAGAACGAAGCCCAGAACCAGCACAAGAATCTGCACTCCCTCAACAGGAGGTTGAAGAGGAAGAAGTGGTAGTGCTGGTTGATGAACCAGAAGATGTGGAACCTCTGTCAACAGTACACCCAGATCAGCCCAGGGATGTCTCCCCAGCCCACACAATTAGCTCCTCTTCTGCTGAACCTCTAGAACAAATCAATGAAGAAGATGAAGAAGCAATTGAGTCTTCAGATGAAGATGTGGAGAATAAAATAGCTCAATCAGTAGTGAACATGATTGAAGCAGAGGCAGACCGAGCTGTTCTCAGCATATTTCCAGGCATTCAGCTCACGCCTGAGAGCTATGATGCAGCTAAGAGGGTCAAATTGCTGCTGCTGATCAAAGACAAGGAGTTCTATGTCTTAGCTGCTCTGCTTAAAATTAGATCAATTGACCAGCTCAAGGCAGAGGAAGCCACCCTGTTGAATATCTTTGAAGTCTCATCTGTTACTGAGCTAAGAGGAAGCTTCTCTCAATCCATCCTTGCATTAGCTCAGCTAGAAGCTCAGAAGCTGCAGATTAATTTGAGAGAAATCTATGAGAAAGCTGGTAAGCTGGATTTCTACAACAGTGTAGTTGATGAAGACGAAACTGAGATTCCATCTGCTGCTCACCAACAGGGTGCAGCAATAGCAGAACCTGCACCAGACCAGGTCATGACTGACACTGGTGTGCAGATCACTACCCCACCTGCACCAACTGTGGAAGAACCTGCATCAGCAGAGGAAGAACACCTTGGTCAGACCATCGGCGGCGAGCTTACAAATGAAATCATCACTCCTGCTGTTGCAGCTGCACAGAATGTACATGTGCAGACATTCACCTTGGAAGATATATTGATGGAACAACATCAATCTCTATCTCATATCCAAGTTAAAGATCTCATTTCCAAGAAGGTAGATCAGTACATGTACGGCACACTGACCACAGTCCAAGACGAAGCCACACGCATACTAACAGAGTTCAACAACCACCTGCAAGCTCAGGTCAATACGGTCGATTCTGATCTGAGGCGAATCTGCAGACAGAAGATTGAAGAGATCAGCAAGAAAATGGATGATGATCGTGCTGCAGCTGAAGAACATAAGGCACAGATTGATCAGAATCTGTTTTCTACAGAATTCAAAGTGAAGGAGATGTACAAAATCATCAGTGCCTTTGCAGCCAAAGAGAAAGACATGGTACATGCCATTGTCCAGGAGCAGACTGATGGTCTCACAGCAGACATAGTCAAAGAAGCAAACACATACACCAGATCACTGCTCCGACAGTTCGAATCTGACGACAAAACTTTTGTGGAAAGGAAGTTACGCGACCTGCAGTACCCCTCATCAACTCTCATCAAGTCTTATTTTGATGAAACTGCTGACATCAAGGGCGATCAAGAAGAGCTCAAAGCTGATCTGATCAACTCAAAAGCCTCTCTTCAGAAACAGATCAACGACTCCAATCTCAACATTACATCGCTACTATCTAGCAGACTTGAATCTGACAAGGAGGTCGCAGAGCTGAAGAACGAGGTCACCTCCCTCAAGACATTCATTCAATCGTTTATTGATGATGTCGAAAAGGGGGAAGGAATTGGGAAGAAAAAGCTGCCATCTGCTGCACAGGAGAAGAAGAAAGAGCCAGCAGCACAAGTCAAACAGAAGAGCTTGTCTGGATCTGGTGCATCCACTGCAAAGAAACCAGCCAGCTCTCCCACATTCCAAGCCCAGAAGACATTTACTCCAAGCTCGAGCCAGTCTCAACCCTCCAAGAAAAGAAAAAGAGCAGGATCCAGCTGGTTTTCATCTGCTCCCATACGCAAATCGCTGATAAAACAGGGAGAGACCAACTGGGTCCCAGATCATCTGAAGGAGGGATTTGAAGGACTGAAGTATGGATTCATCATGTGCCGTTATTTCCTCAAGGAACCTCTCTACTGTGAGGGGTCACCAAATGAAGCTTTCAACTTATACCTTGAGCAGAACGATGCAAGGGATCTGGTGGAAGAGATCAGAACTGCTGCCGCAAAAGCTCAAATTCAGATAACTGCTCCAGAAAGGGAGTTCAGAACCTGTCCTACCATCCCTGGGACAGACCTTCCGGACAAAACCTTTCTGCTGAACTTCATAAACCGATTAGCAGAAAACAGAGGGTATAAGGTGGATGCTGAAGACCCAGATTACATAAGGGTAAGAGAGGGAGTATACGAGAGTGTCCAGCTGATATCTGATGAGACCAGAGCAAAGATGAAGAAGCAACAAGAGGAGAGAAGAAAAAGCAGATAGCAGTCTTATTTCTTATATCTTATGATCTGCCTTTTCTTATGTTCTGTTCTGTCTATCTGTAACCTCTCTTGTCTTCTTATCAATATATGAAATCCATTTTGGGTTTTCTGATGACAACAACTCATTGTCCAGAACACATATAAACTATCCTAAAACGTTATAAACATTAATAACGTGCTAACAACAATCTGGAAAACCAGACCAGATCGTTCTGTATTACCTGATAGGATTTCTTGTAAAGTGTGGTTTCGACATCATCAACAAGGGGGAAATTGTTGGGAACCCTAAAGTTTTAGTGTTGATGATGGCTTCTCGAAAC
>JAPKLX010003550.1:0-10967 GCA_026898415.1 Leonotis leonurus
CTCACGCCAATCAACAACGGCTAGAATTTCAAATTCAATGCCTATATAGTTGAAGTTAGAGATCTGGAGAAAATATAGAACACACACACGAGCTATACTGTTGTCATACTTTCAAGCAATCAATCTGCTATCCAGACTTAGAGCTTCAACACTCTGTGATTCTACATCACACCAACCACCTCGATTCAAGTCTGCCTTATCGAGAGAAAGGAGATCACCTTGCTAGTTTTCTAGTGGTAACGTAGAGGTAATCTGTTGTAAAGGGACACGACCCTTAATTCTTGCATAAGTATCTCTCTAGTTTTGATTGATACTTGTGACTCGTTCTCCATGAGTATAAAGAAGCAGAGTATCCTAGTAGTGGATAATCTGGTCTAGTTTTGACCAGATCGTGGACGTAGGGTTTTCCCGAACCACGTTAAACAACTGTGTGCTTTACATTTCTGCATATTTAATTTCTGTTGTTTATTATTCTAATCTTCCCACTAGCATTCGATCTGCATCCAAATCAATCTCCTTAACAATCTGGATAATTCCTAAGGTTTTCTAAACAAGAGCAATGACTAATCCACCATTATTCCGCACTCACTCAACACTCAGAAAGTAATAAGATCACTCTTATTATTAGCTAAGTGTTTTCACTAAGAGAGTAATCTGTTTGGACTAAAACAGCTATCGATCTGCACATCGATCTGTCTAGTCATCTATCGAGCAATTTCTTATACAGAATAGCTTAAACTCTCGTATAACTTGTCAAGTAAACCCAAAAGTTTGTATTTGGTGTATTCCCCCCCCCCCCCATACACCAAACCTTACTCTTTCGGGACCAACAAGTGGTATCAGAGCATTGGTTCAAACTGACCATTGTTTTGTTTCACAAGGTTAAAACCTGCGTGGTCAACTTGAATAGATCTAGGAAAACCTTTTTCATTCACTAGCATATTATCTGCTATGGAGTCATCTGTTGTCAGGGCTTGCGAAGAATTCTCTATCCAAGGATACAGAGAATGGAGCTTCAGAATCAAGATGTGCCTTAAAGCCCATCACTGCTTGATGTGGAAAGTGATCGAAGAAGGGTCATTGGCAATTACAGAAGAAACTACTCGTATCACTGATACAGGAGTGGTCAAAGAATCTGTGCTAAAGGATCCCAGAAAATACACTTTTGAAGAAAGGAGAGAAGCAAATCTTGATGACTTTGCCAAAGGGATCATCTCCAGCACGGTCAAAGGCATACATCTGGCTAAAATCCAAGATCTGGATACTGCCAAAGAGATGTGGGAAGCCTTAAGAGACCTACCCTAGGATCTGAAGTAATGATTGAGAACAAGCTGTCTCTTGCCTGCAACAAATATGATGAATTCAAAATAAAACCAGGCGAGACAATAGAGCAGATGAAGATGAGATTCACTGGAATCCTCCTTGAAATATCTGCATTCAAAAAGAACAAATATACTCAAAGGGAGAAGAACATGAAAGTACTTAGAGCCCTTCCACCAAGCTGGGAGATCTATGCTGCAATGCAACCTCTACGGGCATATTTCAATGAACTATCAACTGAAGCATTATTTGATCACCTCGAAGGTCATGAGTGTGACATTCAAAGAATTCGAGGACCATATCATCTATCCAAAAAGGCAGAAAGTAGCTCGAAGAAAGATAAGGAGGTAGCCTTCAAAGCGAAGAGCAAACCAGATGATCTTTCTGAGCCTGCTACTCTAGATGAAGAGAAAGGCTATGACAAACTCTTAAAAGAGTTCGCAATGATCGCCAAACAAATGGACAAGATGGAGACCAGATCGAAGAAATACAGACGCTTCTACAAAGATAACAAGAGAAACTTCAATAAGAAGCATGTCAATGATCGATCTGATGACAATAATGAATCCAAGAAGACAACAAAGACCTCTAGCTCTACAGATTACACTTGCTTTAAATGTGGCAGAACAGGTCACTTCAAAACAGATTGTCCTGATCTGTCCAGAAGCCAAAGAGAAGAACTAAGAGCTAAAAGAGATCGAAAGCTTAAATATGAGCGCAAAGCCATGATAGCTGAACAGAACTCAAGCAGCTCGAGTCATTTCTCAGATAGCTCATCAGAAAATGATGAAGCTTTCATAGCTGATGACAAAGAAAGCTGGAATGAATGCTATATGGGATTGGACAACGGTCTAGATGATGTTGAGGTAAATTCTTGCTACTCAAATTCCTCAAATAATAATAATGATCTTGAACAGGAAAGTGAAGATCAAGCAGAATACTCATGGGATGAAGTAGATGAGATGTTCAAAAGTTACTCAAGCATCAAGAGATTGTTTAAAGAAGTAGTTGAAGAGAATGACAGATTAAAGAAAGCTGAGCAGATTCTAAGAACAGCAAACACACAATTTGTTGCTAAAATGAACGATCTGGAAGAACAGATCAAGAGAAAAGACAGTGAGATCCACTCACTTAATTCAAAAGTTAAGGATCTGGTTACAAGAAACAATGTTGCTGAGGAAAAGATCAAGAAAGGAAAAGAAATGATTTACAAGAGTGATGAGCGTGCCAAGTTGCTAATCAATCTGCAACAAAAGGGCACATCTGGATTAGGATATCCAGGCCACTTAGAAAAGTCCTCGGGAACCATAAGCTTTGTACCAGAAAGGAAGCAAATACCAGATCAAGTGAAGGACTTGAAAAACAAGAAAGGTTATCCCCAGAAGATGATAATAAAAGATGCCAACAACAGGCAGTATCATCAAACAAAGAGACAACCAGCTCACTACACAGAAATAGATCACCTTCAAAAAGCAAATGTCAACAGGACAAAAATTGTCAACAGGACAGCGCATAATAAAAAGAACTTGAAGAATGGTGAAACAGAACGATTTCATCCATCTGAAATTCACTCTCTATCTAAAGCTGACAATGAGGGGAACATCATTACTTGCTATATTTCTGTTCCTAACCCTAAAATGTTCTGGATTCGAAAAGGAATATTTGCTAATAATCAAGCACCCAAACGTTGAAAGGGTAGCTAAGTTTGATTAATTGCAGGATCAAAGAACTGCAAGAAGGAGTAAGGTAGCAAGAGGAACAATCTGGATAATAGATAGTGGTTGTTCAAAACACATGACATGTGATAAGAATTTACTATCAGATTACATAGAGAAACCAGGACCACATGTCACTTTTGGATGTAATTCAAAAGGATATACCAGAGGGTATGGAAACATCAGAATTGGCAAGACCACCATCATAAATGTATCATATGTTGAGGGTCTTAGTCACAATCTGTTTTCTGTAAGTCAGTTCTGTGCTAACGGTAATCAGATTGTTTTTGATACTAACAACTGTCTGGTGAAGAATAAGGAAGGGGATGAAATACTCCTTACCGGTAAACTGCAGGATAGATTATACATTGTCCAGTGGACAAACCAGATCGAGACCTGCTTAGTCACTAAGACTGTATCAGAAACCAGCTGGTTATGGCATAGGAGATTAAGCCATCTAAACTTCAAGTCAATCAACAGGATTGCCAAGGAAAGGTTAGTGGAAGGACTACCAGATCAAGTGTATGATAAAAATCACATATGTGATTCTTGTCAAGCTGGAAAGCAAACCAGATCATCCTTTACAAGCAAAACAGCTCACTCAACATCAAGGATACTGGAGCTGTTACATCTTGATCTGTTTGGACCAGTCAAGCCACTAAGTATAAATGGGAGAAAATACACATTGGTAATCATAGATGATTACTCAAGATTCACTTGGGTCATCTTTCTGTTAAAGAAGAAAGAGACTCTAGACAAACTCCCTAATTTTCTAAACAAGATCACCAAACAAAAAGAGACGAGTATAATCTCTATCAGAACAGATCGAGGAACAGAATTTCTCAACCAGGAGATTGAAGCATACTGCCACAAGATGAGAATCACTCATCAAACATCTGCTGCTCGAACTCCTCAACAGAATGGAGTTGTTGAGAGGAGAAACAGATCACTCAAGGAAGCAGCTCGCACAATGCTTAATGCAACCAATCTACCAAAGAAATTCTGGGCAGAAGCAATCTACACAGCCCGCTACACTCAAAACAGATCATCCATCACACTCAGACATGGAAAGACACCATATGAGATATGGAACAACAGAAAGCCTAAGATTTCTTATTTTCGTACCTTTGGCTGTTTGTGTTACATACACAATAATGGGAAATCATAATTGAAAACTTTTGATAGCAAAACTGACCCTAGAATTTTCTTAGGATATTCTGATGTTAGTAAAGCTTATCGAGTTTACAATAAGAACTCTCATATTGTGGAGGTAACACCTCATGTTGTTTTTGATGAGTCTACTGTTGAGTACATGTCACTAGATGAAAAGCAGACAGAAAATCAAGTGACTACCAGAAGGATGAATGAACTATTACTTGAAGATATTCTTATCTGGAATTCAAAAAGTGAGGATGAAGAAATTGTCACTCCACCTATTGCTGAAAAGATCATACAGCAAGGGGGAATGTCACAACGCAATCTTGATGAAAACAGATCATCAACAGAAGACAATGAAACAATTATTACAAATGATGATCAACATGAAAATCCAAATCCAGAAGAAAGTCCAGATGAGAATCCATTTCAAACTACATCAACAGCACACCCTAAATTTGAGGAACCAACAAATCAACCTAATCCTGAGATATCTGATGAAGAGATGACCAGGAGAAGGAGATGGATACAAGATCATCCACCAGAACAGATCGTTGGGAACCCATCAAATCATGTGAAGACCAGAAGAATGCATGGAGAGAGTGCATTGTTAAGCTGTTACCTCTCTCGCATGGAGCCATCTGATGCCTATGAAGCACTTCAAGATGCAGATTGGATAACTGCAATGCAAGAAGAACTCAATGAGTTCAAAAGGAATGAAGTCTGGTATCTCGTGGACAGACCCAAACACCAAGGTGTGATAGGTGTAAAATGGGTGTTCAAAAATAAACGAGATGAGAATGGTGAAGTAGTCAGAAACAAGGCCAGATTGGTAGCTAAAGGCTATAATCAACAAGAAGGCATTGATTTTGATGAAACATTCGCACCAGTAGCCAGATTAGAAGCTATAAGGCTATTTCTAGCATATGCTGCTCACAAACGGTTCAAGGTATACCAGATGGATGTCAAAAGTGCTTTCCTCAATGGTATCCTTGAAGAAGAAGTATATGTGGAACAGCCACCCGGATTTGAAGAAGCAGATCCCGATCTGAAAGTATACAGACTGGCTAAGGCAGTCTATGGTCTAAAACAAGCCCCTAGAGCTTGGTATGAGACCTTATCAACTTTCCTACTAGAATCAGGATTCAGAAGAGGATCCGTTGACAAGACTTTGTTTATCATCAAAGTCAAAGAAAACATTCTCTTAGTCCAGATCTATGTAGATGATATCATCTTTGGATCTCAATCTACCTATCTGTGTGACAAATTTGTTGAACTTATGAAAAATAAGTACCAAATGTCCATGATGGGGGAAATGAGCTTCTTTTTAGGTTTGCAGGTCAAGCAACTACCAGATGGTATTTTCATTAATCAGACAAAATACATCAACGATCTGCTGACCAAATTTGGGTTGAAAGACAGTAACCCAGTGAAAATCCCAATGCAGACCAATGGGAAAATTGATCCAGATCCAGAAGGAAAACCAGCTAACATTACTCAATACAGAGGGATCATAGGATCACTTCTATACCTAACTGCCAGTCGACCTGACATCACCTTTGCAGTAGGTGTATGTGCTAGATATCAAGCAAATCCCAAAGAGTCTCACATGGAAACAGCTAAGAAGATACTAAGATATCTTAAGGGAACATCCCATGTAGGATTATGGTATCCATGTGAAGACAATTTTGAGCTAACTGGATACACTGATTCAGATTATGCTGGATGTAAACTGGACAGAAAGTCAATATCTAGTACATGTCAGTTTCTACGAAATAAACTGATTTCTTGGTTCTCAAAGAAACAGACATCAGTTGCCACCTCAACCACAGAGGCAGAATATATGGCAGCTGGAAGTTGTTGTGCACAAATACTGTGGTTAAGACAACAGCTTAAAGATTATGAGATCGATGTCAAGGAGATACCTATTTTCTGTGATAATTCAAGTGCTATAGCAATCACACAGAATCCTGTTCTGCATACCAGATGCAAACATGTGGATGTAAGACATCACTTTATAAGAGATCATGTTGAAAGAAAACATGTACAGATCGAGAAAATACACACTGAAATACAGAGAGCTGATATTCTTACCAAAGCATTACCAGAAGAAAGATTTAAGATACTTTGTGGTAAACTAGGATTATTAAATCTTGAAGCAAGAACCAGATTGATATAAATCAGATCAAGTTAAATGTTCCAACAGGGAATCAAAACCAGATTGACATGGTACAGATCGATAAAATTAAGATCACGTGAAATTCCAACAGGGAATTGACACCAGATCACTAAATATATGTCAATACAGATTAATCAAAATTCCAACTGGGAATCAGTAAAAGAGTCAAAACACCAGATTGGACAGTGGCATAACCAGATCGATAGCTATCACTATAAAGGAGATCGATCTTGACCAGATTACTGCCACGTGGATATTAAATTAATATTTCTTATTAATTATCCCATTACTTGATTAAGGGGGAAAGGTCAACTATATACGGCGACTAATTATATATATTCTGACATCAGATATCAAATCTTTTATTTTTGAGGAAATATCTACCAAATCAAGAAAAAGGGAGAAAAATAACTGCAACAAAGACAACGCGCCACATTACAACCATTCGATCAAAGCGCGTGCATCATACGATAAACAGAGGCGGTGATAGACTGAAAACCTAGAACATGGAAAGGCGGGAAAGCTGAAAAAGGGAAGGATTTCTGAATATTTTATTGCTTTACTTATCTTCTCTTTCGTTTATATGTTTGATAAGGCGTTTCATGTATCACTCACACTTATATCTTCCCAAACACTTAGCATATTTCCTCTCCTCCAAAACTCTCTCTACCACCAAAAATCACTCTGTTCTAGTAACAATGGCACCCAAATCCTCTGTTTTTCTTGATCAAGCGACCTTTTTGAAACCATACTTGCACCAAGACCTCTTCGCAGTTCTTGATACCTTCGGGTTTCACAAACTGGAAAAGGCATTTGATCTTGTCCGCCAGTGCAAAGGTTCATTGCTTTGTGATTCTTAGTTCCGTTTGTCTTATATTTAAACATGCTTTTGATAAACTGCTTTTACTCATCTGTATATATATATACTTGTAATTACTGTGATATCGATTGCTAGACTGCATAAACTGTTTTGAGCACTTATACTTCACTAATGGAAGGATAGTGCTCACATATGCTCTATTATGTTTCTTGTAGGTTTTTACAACATTATCACTTCACACCCAGTTCACTTCCTACCCAAGGATGTTGCTGCTTTCTACCTCTCATGGTAGGGAGAGAGAGGTGGACACGAGGTGACCATCAGGGTCAGTAAGGGGAACACTATTAGCAATACCTCTTATAACGTCATCAACATCATCAACGACGCTTACAAATTGAAGGATGAAGGCCTTGACCTTGGGGAAATAACTGCAGAACAGCTGCAAGAAGCAGTGGAGACAGTGATGATCATACCTATCCAATATACAAACAGGATGTTTACCTGTGCCCTTCTCGCTCCAGAATTCAGAATTCTGTTTGAATTCGTACAGCGAATCTTTCTCAACCACAATGGATCCTATGACCAGGTCACCTCTGAGAAATTTAGGATCCTAGCAGCCGTGGTACTCAACCTGCCAGTGAACTGGAGCAGGATCTTATTTGATCTCTTGGCAAAGGAGGCCAAGATGATCTTGTTTGTGAAAGGAGGCTCACCTGGCATTGAGGTGAAGAGAAGCAGCTTACGACACTCCACAAAAATCAGCTTCATGCTGGAAACCTTCTTCCCTCACCACCAATGGGACACTGCTGTTGAGTTCAACACCAGACAGCATTTTCCCAAGGACCAGCATCAGATAGAAATGTCAATGGGCATTTCAGCAAATCTGATTGCACGGGTGAAAGACTCAGTGGTTCTTAATGCACTGATGGAGATGGGAAATTCGAATCCCATCTGGATACCTCCACCTGGTCAAGCAGAACGGTCCACAAAATCCAAGGTCACAAAGGAGAAACCACTCGAGAGGACACCCACCAAGAGGGCTACCAGAAGATCAAGCTCAATTAACACGGATATATCCACAGCAGCCCAGCCACCTAAACCAAAGCGCAGGCGACTTCAGAAGCTAGCTGATGAAGTCCAGACTGAAGTACCTGCTGCTACAGCAACTGTCACTCCTCAACAGGAGGTTGAGGAAGAAGAAGTTTTGATGGGTAATCCACCAGAGGATGTGGCCCCCATCTCATCTGTGCACCCAGAACAATCTAAAGATTTCTCCCCCGTACATTCTACCAGCCCATCATCTGCTGACCCACTAGAGCAGATTAATGAGGAAGTTGAAGGAGAAGAAGAATCCACTGACGAAGAGGAGGAGTTAAAGAAAGCAGAAACAGTGGTGAAGATGCTAGAAACAGAGGCAGACCACGCTGTGCTCAGAACATTCCCTGGGATCCAGCTCACCCCAGAGACTTATGACATGGCCAAACGACTCAAATTTCTGCTGCTGGTAAAAGATAAAGAGTTCTATGTCTTGGACGCCTTGCTCAGAACCAGATCAATTCATGCACTGAAAATTGAAGAAGCCACACTGCTTAAAATCTTCACTGCTACATCAATTGCTGAGCTCAGAGAGTCATATCAGCCTGACATCCTTGGAATGTCGAAGTTTGAAGCTGATGAACTCCAGATTGACCTGCGATCTGTTTATGAGAAAGCTCACATGCTGGATTTTTATAACAGCATTGAAGAAGAGGTTGAGGAGGACGTCGTTAAAGCAGCTCGTGCTGATGCTCACCAACAGGGTACCACCATCACAGAACCTGCAACAGATCAACCCATGAATGAGGCTGAAACGCAGATTCCTGCACAGGCTGAGGGGGAACCAGCCCAGCAACATACCATTCAAAGTGCAGTGAGTGATCAAGCTCAATCAGATTATGAGCCAGCTGGACAGCGAGTGGGGGGTATACCAACAGATGACCTCTATACCCCAGCTGTCGCAGCTACAATGGAGGTACATGTAGAGATGACCACCCTAGAGGACATATTGATGGACCAGCATCAATCCCTATCCAATACACAAGTGAGGGATCTCATCTCTCAGAAGGTTGACAAATACATGTATGGAACGCTCACTTATGTCCAAGATGAAGCCATCCGCATACTCACAAAGTTCAACGACCACTTGAAAACTCACGTCGATCAAGTTGA
Source organism: Leonotis leonurus (assembly GCA_026898415.1). Classification (NCBI taxonomy): domain Eukaryota; kingdom Viridiplantae; phylum Streptophyta; class Magnoliopsida; order Lamiales; family Lamiaceae; genus Leonotis; species Leonotis leonurus. Next base: position 9,398 of record JAPKLX010003550.1, read on the forward strand.
CTCTGACTTGAGGAGAATATGCAGGCTGAAAATCAAAGAAATTAGCAAGAAAATGGACGATGATCGAGCTGCTGCCGAAGAACGGAAGGCACAGATCGATCAAAGTTTGTTTACAACTGAGCTGAAAGTGAAAGAGATGTACAAGATCATCACTGCCTTTGCTGAAAAAGAGAAAGACATGGTCCGCACAATTGTCAAGGAACAGACCGATGGTCTAACAGCTGACATAGTCAATGAAGCCAACTCTTACACCAGATCATTGCTCAGGCAATTTAAAGCCAACGGGAAAGATTTTGTGCAGCGAAAACTGAGCGATCTGGGCTACCCAACCAAACTCATGATTGATGCATTTTTTGACGAGATTGGGATAATAAAGGAAGAACAGGAAGCGCATACTGCCAACCTGGCCTCCACAAGCACAACTCTTCAAAAACAGATTGATGATTCAAACTTTAACATCACATCACTGCTTACACAAAGAGTCGAGACAGACAAAGAGCTCAAAACAATGAAGGAAGAGATCACTTCCCTACGGGCACTTATCAATATGTTTGTTGATGATGTCGAAAAGGGGGGAAGGATCTGTGAAAGGAAAGAAGCAAGCTGAAGGAAAGAAGCAAGCCGTTGCTGCAAAAGGCAAGGAGAAGGAGACAACTCAACTTGAGTAACAAATCACACCACAGTCAGCCACCCCTCCATCTGCTCCATCTGCTCACACTCAATACTCTAAATCATCTAGTAGATCGAGCCAATTTCAAAAGAAGAAAAAGAAAACTGGATCCAGCTGGCCATCTGCTCACATTAGACCAACTGGAGTGACCAACTGGGTCCCAGCTCACCTAAGAGATGGATGGGAAGGGCTCAAGAATGCCTTCGTTCTCTGCAGATATTTCTTAAAAGAACCTGCATACATTGAGGGATCACCCAACGAGGCATTCAAACGCTATCTGGACATGAATGAAGCCAGTGATCTGGTAGAAGAAATTAGAAAGGCTGCAGCACAAGCTAACATCCAGATCACTGCGCCCGAGAAAGAATACAGATCATGCCCCACCATTCCAGGGACTGATCTACCGGACAAAACATTCCTGCTCACCTTCATTAACCAGCTAGTTGAGAACAGAGGGTACAAGGTGGATGCAGAGGACCCGGACTATATAAGGATCAGAGAAGGCATATACGAGAGTGTCCAACTCATCTCAGACGAGACCAGAGCAAAAATGAAGAGACAACAAGAAGAAAGAAGAAAGAGCAGATAGCTATAATTCTCTTATCATTATGATCTGCTTTTCTTACCTTTTGTTATGTTGATATGTAAACCCTTTTGTCCTTATATATATAAAGTTTCTTTGAAGTTTCTGATGACAACACTCTATTGTCCAGAACACATATAAAATATACTAAACGTTATAAACTTAATAACGAACAAACATCAATCTGGTTATCAGACCAGATCACCTTTAAGAGCTGATAGGACATTATTGTAAAGTGTGGTTTCGACATCATCAAAAAGGGGGAAATTTTTGGGAACCCTAAAGATATTTAGTTTTGATGAAGGTCTTTCGAAACA
>JAPKLX010001757.1:0-18094 GCA_026898415.1 Leonotis leonurus
ATAATAATAATAATAATAATAATAATAATAAAAATGGGACTCCAACATATATAGTTTGTGGACATGAGATCTAAAGATATATATATATATATATATATATATATATATAAAGTTAAATTTAAAAATAAAAATGGATGGGAGACCCAACTAAAAAGTTAAGTTAGGTGTGTGTATTGGCCTAGTGGTAGTGCGGTTAATATTCAAGATTAAGATTTTGGGTTCGTCTTCCGTTAATGTTAATATGTTAATGTAATCTAATTTTTAGAAAAAATCTAGGGCTAGCCAATCAATTAATTATGCTACTGAGAGTTGAAAAGTTTGTTACGTCCATTGAATATATAGTTCCCACTACCTACCTGATTTTTATACTATATTGTTACTAATTCTTGGTTAATTAATAGTAATACATGTTCAAGTTTGTCACATTATGTGTTTGATATATTTGAACAATTAGCAATTAGAGTGTATGTTACAAAGAGAGAATTGAAGCCACGTGCATGCTATATGATGCAACCCAATCGTAGTTTTGGCTTGTTTGGGAGGTAATAGACTAGTTGGGAATATATATACGTCTCTAACATATTATATTATATTTGCATTCATATTTCTCCACAGGATGAGGCAGGCTAATCTTAGAAACTCATGAGTCACGATCCAGAAATTCAGGTCACATCAAAAACAAATTAAATTAAACCAAAAAAAATATAAATATAGGGCTTAACTTGTAAAATTTATATGTTCTGAACCATCCGCATCGAACACAATTAGGCGATAATATTATATCAGCATACAAGTTACCATAAATTTTATTTTTATTTTTATTTTTATATATAAATATCGCATTTCATATGATCACGTACGTCAATAATTTTTTAGTTCATTACCTATCATTCGAAAAACAAAAAATTAGAATTAAATATTAATTAAATGTAAATAATAAAAATACTCCTGCAAAGTTTATTTGATTTATTCCGGGGCGGGGAGAATGTTGTCTTTTGCAAAGGAATGTTACATGCTAGACTATTGGAATCATTATTATATATCTCCATATAAGTTGCTATACGATGTGGAAAGGCATATTAACTTTACTTGTGAGTTATGATAATGGGATTCAAGGTATTGTCCATATCAGTTTTATTTGTTAATTAATTCTTATTTCGAGCTTCATTTTACAATACTAGCTAGTTGAGAACGACTCTTCAAAAATAAATGGCACCCATCACTCTAATTTTATGTGGAACAAATATAAATAGAAAATTATCAAATAAGATAAAGTAAGTCTTTGTTTATGTAATGCAATGCCAAATTACGCACGTCGACGATCGAGACGTCCTTTCAATTTTCATATTGCTGCAAGTAAGCCTTAGAAAAACACTCAACTCACCTTCCTTTTTCTAATTTGCATAATTGCAACTTTTAGGATTAAAAAGGTACTTCTTTTTTTCAAACAGATTAAACTTTTCTCCATAACATTTCCAAAAATTAACTTACTATAGATACATATGTATGTTATGTATATATATATATATATCGTTCTTGTTTTAGTTAGGGATAAAAACAGAAAAAAAAATTAATAAATTTGGAAAATTCATGTTATGTCCTTATTTATCACTTTAATTCCAAAGTCCTCGAATTTTATGGCCACATAACGATTAATTAAGCTTAATTAGAATAAGACAACTTTTCAAGTATACTGAACAAAATGGTGTTCTTAAGACAACCTTTTAAGCTATCGCTTGAAAATAAGAGAAGAAATAAATATAAAGAAATCCAAACATTTTCAGTAAATATGATACTTTTTGCCAATTTCTTGAAACCTGGTAGTATATATGATGGCTTTTAGTGGCGATGGTAGAGGCTTTAATTTATGACAAAAATGTGAAATTTAGTGCTATTTAATTATGACTTATGAGTGAACTTATCAGGCTCTTAAACCAACTTAGTTTAATTAATATTAGACAGTTGACTTTGCCAATATTTAGATAAAATTAAAAGTTAATAGGTACTAGCTAATTTGATCAACTAATTCCAGAAAGATTAGAATATTTTTGCAAGTGGTCTTAAAATTATCTTAAAGATATTTTTTCTTCTTCTAAAATGCACGATCTAATTTAAGAAATGGATTTTCTTCTTATCTTCGTTCCATTCATTTCTTTGGTTAAACATACGATTAATTATGTCTTCTTAAGAAATGAATGAAATTAATATATATGGGGGAGTGAAAACACACCGCAAACTACCAGAGGAAAAGACATTATTATTTATTATTATTATTATTATTATTATTATTATTATAAACACATGACGTCCTTTGTCTCAATAATAATTCTCCATTGCTATCCCTAGGGGTGAGCAAAAACCGGACTGGCCGACCAAACCGACCAAACCGGCCGAAACTCGGTCGGGTAACGGTCGGGTTCCGCAGTTGACTCGGCCGGTTCGGTTCAAAATTGTTCAAATTTCGGTTAGTTCGGTCGGGCGGCGGTTTGAATATTTTTCGGCCGACCCGGCCGACCCGACCGATTATTGCATTTAAATTTAAAATACACATTTTATTTGGTCGGGTCGGTCGGTCGGTTGACCCGTTCACACCCCTAAATGTGGAATATAGTAGATTATTGTGGTGGATTATAGTATATTTTATTTTTTCGGTCGGGTCGGTTTTCGGCCGAAAACCGACCAAAGATAGTCGGGTCGATTTTCGGTCGGTTGAGGCATTATTTTCGGCCGGTTCGGCCACTTTTTTAACCGGTTGGTCGGTTAGTCGGGTCGTTCGGATTTGGTCGGGTCGGTCGGTCGGTTGACCCGTGCACACCCCTAGCTATCCCCTTTTCTAACCCCAAACCCAAACCACTACAAAAAAAAAAGTTTATTTAGCAACGTAATTTTTCCGTCACTAAAATAAGAAATTCCGTTACTAAAGATGTTAGTAACGGAATTGTAACGAATTTATCCGTAGTAATATTGATGGTTGCTAAAAAAATTTAACAACGGAATATATTCCGTTACTATATAACAACGGAATTGTAACGAAATTTCTGTTTCTAAAATGAATTTTTCAATTTTAGTAACGGAATTATAACAGAAAATTTCGTTACCAAATTTTAATAATGGATAATTCCGTCACTAATTCTGTTACTAAAATTGAACAACAAATTCCATAACAATTCCGTTGTTAATCCGTTAAAATTTAGAAACGGAAAAATTTTCCGTCACTATTCCGTTGCTAGAAAATGTGTTTTTTTGTAGTCAACCCCTCCTCAAAGCTGTGTACCTCGTTTTTATGCACAAAATGATACTTTTTCTGGTGCAGTTAATGTTCGTAGATACATTGATACAATGATTGATGTAAAATTATTAGATATACAGATAAATTTTCATTCGGATTAATCCAAACTTGATATCATTCTTATTCTTTTTCCCCAATATATGTACTTATATTTTCCATCAATAAAAATGACACTTTGTCATTTTGAAGACGAACGCTTGTTACTGTACTTGTCGTGTCCTAGAAAGCCGCCACGGTTCACATATTAATTAAGATTTGACACGATTTTTATTAAATTAATAATTGCCCAAATTAATATCTTGATTAAGTTGTAATAATACATCCTTAATCATGCAATCAATAGGAATTGGACTAATGAATGAAGGATTTGAATAGACAGGGGCAATATGAATTGGACTTAAAAGAGGATTATTAATGAAAAGTCCAAAACTGACTTTTAAAATGAATATAATGGAGTAATACATGTCAAATGTACTTATCAAGATATTGAAATTCATTCTTTTAATTAATTTTATTTGCGGGATCCTATTAATGTTTTTTTACTATCTTTAATTTTTTTACTTTTACAAATTAATATTGTGTTAAAGTGCATTTAATTAATTGTTAAATAAATGGTCCTTTTGCTTTTAATGAATAATTATGTAAAAATCCCTTCTATTAATTTAAATCATAATAAAGTTTATTTTTAATTTAATATATTAAAATACAGTAGCAAAGTTTTCTGGATACGCCGCTCATACATTTTTTGATTTCCTCAAACACATCAATATGGACTTTCTTTGTATAATTTTGTTAATATTTGTAGAATCAAGATGAATTAATGATCTTTGACCCGCTTTCTAGTCACATCTTTTGTGCTGACCATATTAGCAAATAAGTAAAGAATTAAACAACCATATAATCCACAAACTTATTTTCTATTTTATATCAGTCACCGCCCTTAATATGCATAAATGGAGAATTAACGAAGTTCATCATGAAATATAATCTGATCACCTGAATATTCATCATTTTCCTTTTATATAAATTTATTACGATACCATATATACTTGATAATTATAGCATTAATATCGTATACAAGGTACGTAGGTCTTCATACATATATTAGAGAAATACAACATATATAATTAATAGAATATTATCATCATAATTAAATTGACACTAGCTAGCTATGTAATTAATAAATTCATAATTGTACATATTTATAATATAAAATTGTAACCCTTTCTCGAATAGAACAAATAATACTCCAATATTTATTCTTCCTTTTCAAAAGGAAAAAAAGGATACCTAATTAAGCACCCTTAGGCCTAACCATAAGTAGTACTACTCTATATATATGACACAATACACCAACGAAAATTTTAATTGTCCCAAAATTGGGTGCCGAGTTTTTCACGAACAATTAATTAGCTACAGTTCCCAATTCTAAATGCTATTTAGCCAATAGCCACCGTCATTAAATATTTAATGATTTACAAGTGTAAAACTTCGAAAATACCCCCACTTGCCACTCGGGTCGGGAGTAGTTCACAGGCTCACAGTCACAGCTGTAGGCTGTAGCGAGTAATAAAAGGGGAGAGGGGCAGAATGGGAAAAAGTGAAAAAGACGTAATATCTGCATGAGACTCGAATATAAAGGTCAAAGGAATAGACGCTTGGCGATGTTATGGCACGGTGTGTTGCAGCCACCTCTCACCACTTGTTGCTCTTCTCCTCACCTCATCTCTCACTTTCTCATTCAACTCGACTCATACTTTATCACACAACTCCCCTATGCATATACTTTCATTAACTAGCACCACCACGAGTATTCGCCAGTCAGTTTTTTTCCAAAGGGAAATATTAAAGTAACTTCAGAATTAGAGTTGGATATATAGACAGCGAGTGGGGTTTTGAAAATCGAGAATTCAAGAAAACGTGTGAATTTTGTAGATTTTGATTCCATTTATATATATACTGAGTTTTTCGAATCTGTGAGTATAGTGGTGGGGGTATAATGATGGAGGAGTGCGACAAAAGGCTTTGTTCATGGTGGCGAACGTCGTCGTCTATATCGAGGCTGTTAGGGTTTATGGTGGTACCACTAATGGTGGTTTCTGTTATGGTGGTTTTGATGGGATTCACGTCATCAAACTGGCTCTTCTCCTCCAGTTACTACCCCTGGACATGGGGTTCTCTTTACCCCGGTTCATCCCTCTCCGGTTCTCGAGCTCCCCACAATTCAACCACCGAGTTCCCTCGGCCGCTGGAAGACGGCGGCGCTGCCTTGGAACTGCGGCGGAGGGTAGGGGGCGGCGGCGAAAGAGAGGAGGCGGTATCCGTGGACTATGCACTCCAGCGCTCCGCCGCCGCGCCGCCGCTAGGTGTTCAAGTTACAGAGGCGGTGGAACCACAACCAGTATGAACTCCCTTTCTTGATCTATCTATGGAAGTTTACTCTTTTTCCGGTTTTTATTGACTACTTATTTATTTTGCTTTTTTTTCTTTTTTGTGGAGTATCAATTTGGTATATTGGTGAGGGACCATTGATATCTTGACTTTAATAATATATTCATAAAAAGGAAGAAATCATTTGCTCATAGAGTAAATAACTCCCCCCTCAAAATTACCAAAATTATAGGCTAAGTGCATAGAACTTTGGGTTCCAACTAAATTACTTCTTCAATCAATTCATAAATATTAGTGCAGGGGGCAGCACATGTGGTGCTACTCAACATGTTGCTGACTCCATAAAACATTTTATTGAATTACAATATCGTGAAATGTGAATTAATCTGTCACGCAATTCATTTTCATAAATTTCTTGATCGACATGTTAAATTGCATTGGTTAGATTACGAATTTATAAATATATCCTAATTATGTATTGGATTGTAAAGTACCTTCATTTCAAAAATAAATTTTATTAATTTGAGATTATATTATACATGAACTATGCATTTGTGATGCTTCTAAATCATTGTGTTAACTGTTAGTTGTTTGGTTCGTTGATGTCATTGGTTATTAGTTTTTTATATGAATTTGGACGTAAATGCATATTGAAAATTTGGGAATTTAGTTTTCACAAAACAATCATTTGAGATGTGAATACAGCAAAAAGTAAAGAAAAGAACAATCCCTGAATTAAGATTTGTTATTAATGTTTGCTGATTTCATATTCTTGAGTATTTATTTATGTGGTTTCCTTGTGCAGAATGTTCATTTTTTTGTTACCAAAAGTTGTCAAAAAGGAAAAAGAAAAAAGAAGTGATTATTATTTGTATATTGATCATCAACTTTAAAACAGAGTAATGGGACCAAAGTGGGATTAGTAATCACAGAGGAAGAGTCCAATGTCTCTACTCGAAGATTTCCTAAGTTACAAGTTCTTGAGGCCAAACTGCGGCAAGCTCGATCAGCAATTCAAGATGCCAAAAATGGAAATCGCTCAGCCGATCCCGATTACGTCCCAACGGGTCCTATTTACTGGAATCCCTCTTCTTTTCACAAGTAACAATATCATCTATATGTACATATAATTTTCTTGCGTCATTGTTTACTGGGGACTAATGTGTGTATTGACAATATTAGGAGCTACCTTGAGATGGAAAAGCTCTTCAGAGTATTCATCTATAATGAAGGTGAACGCCCTATATTTCACGATGGTCCTTGTTCAAGCATCTACTCTATGGAGGGGAATTTCATTAACAAGCTAGAAGCATCGCCCTTTCGAACCACAAATCCAGACAAAGCAAGTGTTTACTTTCTCCCCTTCAGCGTAGTATCCATAGTTCGCTTTATATTCGACAGAAACGCACCCGATCAATGGTTACCGATGAAACAAACGGTGAAGGACTACATCCATCTGGTAGCTGCACGCTATCCATATTGGAACCGCAGTCTCGGATCAGACCATGTCATGCTCTCTTGCCACGATTGGGTATGTTGCAGTTTTTATCTATCACTATTCACATAAAAGTGTTGTTGTAATGTATATTAAAGTCTTCCTTTTATGACTTATAGGGGCCTGAACTCTCAAGGTCTCTACCAGAGCTATTCAAGAACTCAATCCGAGCCTTGTGCAATGCAAACATGTCGGAAGGGTTCCAGCCTTCGAGAGACGTGTCGATCCCGGAGATCAACCTACCCGGTGGTAAGACTAACGGCCTGATGGGTGGGCCGTCACCCTCCCGGAGGCCGGTTCTCGCCTTCTTTGCGGGCGGGATGCATGGCCCGATCAGGCCGATACTTCTGGAGCACTGGGAGAACAAGGATCCCGATATCCAAGTTCAGCGGTATCTCCCTAAAGGTGTGTCATATGCTGCAACAATGCGGAAGAGCAAGTACTGCATCTGCCCCAGCGGGTATGAGGTTGCGAGCCCTCGGTTGGTGGAGGCGCTATACACCGGATGCGTGCCCGTTCTCGTTAAGGACAACTATGTGGCGCCTTTCAGCGATGTCCTAAACTGGAAGGCATTCGCGGTTGTGCTTCCCGTGAAGGATATTCCGAATCTTAAGAAGGTTCTAGAAGGAATTTCGACGAGGCAGTATATAAGAATGCAGCGGAGGGGGGTGGCGGTGAGGCGGCATTTCGAGGTGAATGTGCCTCCTAAGAGGTATGATGTGTTTCACATGACACTTCATTCCATTTGGCTCAGAAGATTGAATATTAGGCTCAATGGTGTTGCAGATTTGTGACAAGTGATTTCAAGTGATTTCGTAGGGAATATTTCATTCTTGTGTGATAGGGTCAAATATCAGCATGTGTCATAAGTATTGAAATATAGATAACCTCAGAGATGTCGGACTTTCTTGCATAGAAAACATAGGTCCAGTAGAAGAAATAAGGTTTATGTGCAAGATCTGATCTGGAAGACAGACGAGGGAGTTCTGGCGTATGACATCTGATCTTCAGAGCTCAAGTGCCATGGCTATGGTGTTAGATTCGTTATTAAGAAAATGACAGTCGTGAAGGAGAGTTCAGGCATGGGAATAATGTGTAACAAACTTGTACTACGATTAACCGTATTATACCTGTGTAATTACTAATCTGTCCTTTTCAATCTGTGGTGCTATGTATATATATATCTTATTCTCTACATTAGAAGACAGTTTTTTGAATTCATCCTCAATTCTCATTATCATACACATTCCTTCTCTTCTAACACGTACTAACTTGATCATCGGAGTCTTTTCCCGGAGGACCTTGACAGCTCCTCCGGTGCTATTTTGTAGATTTTGGCATACACCACCGAAATCGGCACAGCGAAGAGATCCAGCTTCAATTACACAGGAGAATAAGGGAGAAGGAAGGTATGATTCTTAATCTTCTGAAAAATGTGTTTTCTCGTTCAATCCAGTGTTCAATTAATACATTAATAGTGAATTTATTAAGTCAATTTATCAACTGGCGCCGTCTGTGGAAATTCAGATCGAAGAAAGATGCGATTTCCTTTTTTCCGGTCTCTCAATATCTGTTGTTTTACAAAGACGATAAATAAAATATAAGTATAAAAATGTATATATTAAACGGCAATGAAGCCAAAAGGTGAAATCATCGACGCTGAGGTCATAAAATCGAGGCGATGAAGCCAAAAGGTGAAATCACCGACGATGAAGTCATAAAATCGAGGCGATGAAGCCAAAAGATGAAATCACCGATGCTGAAGTCATAAAATCCGATGCTGAAGTCATAAAATCGAGGCGATGAAGCCAGAGTATGAAAGAACCGAAACCGAAGTCACAAAATTGAGGCGATGGAGCCAGAGTATGAAATAACCAACGTTGAAGTCATAAAATAAAAGATGACGAGATCAAGCATGATAACCTCAAAGGTGTAGCGCATACAATAACATCCAAACCTTCGAAACAACACCCCTATATAATAATAATGATAATAGTTCGTCTATGTCGCAATACATCTTTTCTCTTGTTGATAAAGAGATGAAGACTCTATGAAATATAAGTGAATCATTTACGTAAAATGCTTTTCAGGAAAGAGAGAAGTAAAACCGGAAGAGCAAAGAAAGAAGAAAAAATGATGGATAAAACGGAGGGGGAAAATAGGACACCACACGCGCCTGAGGAATTGGAAACTAAGGAGGACATACCCGAGGCGTGGGCCCTACGAATTACCACTTTAGTTAAAGCAGGAGTGATACCGGATACGCCGAGCAGCAGACTCGAACGTCTGACAACCAAGGAACAACAGAGATTGCAGGAAGAAGCGGGACTGCATGGGGTTAGAGCTATTACGACTGAGGAAAGCTATGACCCAACCTATAAAATGTCTAGCGATTCGATTGCTAGCGAAGGCACCCATTGCACCATGATGAACCAGCAGCAGAGGCTAGCCCAGCAAGAGGCCGTAATAGAGGCGATGATCAAGGAAATAAGAGAACTAAAGAGGAAGACACCAACTGTGATTGAAGAATCAGAACAAAATTCGCATTTTGAACACTCGGTGTCAGGAAGAGCACCCATGCTGGCAGGAAAAAACCAAAAATATCATGTGATGGTTAAGTATGACAGCCCTTTCTCTGAAGAAATTCAACTCGATCCTCTGCCCAATAATTTCAGACCTGTTAACTTGGAATATAGAGGAAATTCTGATCACGAAGAGCACTTGATGAGGTTTGATAACATAGCTCTGCTGCATCAATATACGGAAGGCGTAAAATGTAGAGTATTTCTAACTACTCTAGTCGGCCCTGCCCAACAATGGTTCAAGCAGTTACCACCGAACTCTATATTTTATTTTGAGGATCTAAGGAGATTATTTGCTCATCAGTTTGCGAGTGCCAAAAGAACCACAAGAGGGTCATTGCACTTGACTACAATTAAGCAGCAGCCAAATGAATCCCTTAGAGAATACCTCGCACGTTTCAATTTGGCGGTGTTAGAAACGCCAGAAATTCACACTTCCATAAAGGTACACACACGCACTTCAAATTTAGGGAAATAATAATGATTGGACAAAGGCAGAACACCGAAAATTAAAATATTTGTACTTAAGATGATTATGGAATCTGACTATACGTAATATGCTTAAAAGGTACACACGTTCCTAGAAGGAATGCGCAGCGGATCATTCTTTGATTCTTTGGTGAAAAAGCCACCGAGAGATTTCGAGGACTTATTGTCCCGAACGGAGAAATACATACATTTGGAGGACGCTCGAGTTTTCCGAAGAACGGAGCAGATATATGCCAAAAAAGACAAAAAAGGCGGAGGAGAAAGGTAGAGCTCACGAAGAGAGAAGAATACCAGACGAAAGGAGGGTCTTCAACTTTGAGTCACGAAAACCGCTTGAAAGAGTGAGCAGAGCTGAAAGAATTTATACACCTCTGACGAAAGAACCAACAGACCTTTTAGAAATTGTGGTCAAGAAGCCAGGGGTATTTTTGCCCCCACGTTCAAAAGATCCCCCGAGGCATCAGGAATCGGACAAGTTCTGCAAATTTCACAATGATTATGGACACACGACTAATGAATATCAGAATCTCCGTGCTTCCATAGAAAAGTTAATCAAGGAAGGTCATTTATTGGAGTACGTCCGCAAGGAGTCAGATCGTATTTCTAAAAGGCGGAAGGAAGATAACAAAGAAAAGGCACCTGAACAGCCTTCGATCCTGGAGAACCAGAATATACAGAGGAAGGGAACGATCAATATGATCTACGGAGGCCCCACATCGGGAGATTCCAATAGAGCACGCAAGTATTATGTCAGAGGCGGGAAATTCCTTGGCGAAAAGGAAATCATGCATGTAAAAGAACATCGAATATCCCTGGAAATATCTTTTGGAGAAGGGGACTACAGACCCATCCTCCGTCCTAATGACGATGCTTTAGTAATCACAGCAGGAATTGAGAACTATGATGTAAAGAGAGTATTCGTGGATACGGGAAGTGCTGTGAACGTCATTTTTTCGGACTGCTTTAAACAGTTGGACACAGGGCTAACTGTAAGCCCGGTAGCCACAACCTTACATGGTTTTGCTGGGGAAATGATTCTGCCCCTGGGAGCAGTAACGTTAATGCTATCGCTTGGTGAAGAGGGAATCAGGATGGCAAAACCTGTCAGCTTTCTCATAGTTGACACGGTGTCGTCCTACAATGTTATTATTCGTTGACCCGCTCTGAATAGTTTTCAAGCGGTGGTCTCTACATATTATATGAAGATGAAGTTTCCCGTGGGGAATATAGTAGGCCAAGTGCTGGGCTGTCAGGACACGTCTAGAAAATGTTATCTGCAATCTGTCAAGGAAGGAGAGGCCAAAAGAAAAGTTCTTCCACCTAATGAGGAAGGATAGAGGTCACCAAGACGCGAGGAGAAGCGAAAGCGGAGAGAAGATGATACAGAGGAGGATTTGCCACGACAGGTAATCCCTGTGGAAGAGCTTCTCCCTATAGAGCTCTATCCCCAGAAGGCGGGGTACGTTACTCAAATCGGGACAAATTTGAAGAATCCCGAACAGGTGATAGATTGTCTACGTAAGAATGCAGATGTGTTCGCCTTTACATCATCAGACCTTGTAGGAGTTAGCCCACAGGTGGCAATGCATTCTCTGAACGTGGATCCTTCAATAAAACCAGTTAAACAAAAACTTAGGCAATTTGGGCCTGAAAAAGATGAAGTCATAAGAGAAGAAGTAAGGAAATTACTCGAAGCAGGACATATCAAGGAGGTCCAATTTCCCATCTGGCTTTCCAACGCGGTTATGGTTAAGAAAAACAATGGTAAATGGAGAATGTGTAATGACTTTAGAGATCTGAATAAAGCATGTCCAAAGGATCATTATCCTCTACCCAGAATAGATCAATTAGTGGATTCCACATCAGGATGCCAGCTGTTATCAATGATGGACGGAAAATCAGAGGAGAGTGACGCCACGAAGGAGATTATTCAGCTACTGTACGCTGCAGAAGATATTCCAGTCCGGCACCTGTCAAGCAGGATGCCCTTACCGACCAGTGCAGAACGCCAACTTCCATCTATTGAGAAAGCACTGAAGCTAGAATTGAAGGTTTTACCTCAGCATCTTAAATACGTGTTTGTGGGAGAGCAAGACACGCTGCCCGTCATCATAAGTAAGGAGCTTGGCGAGGAACAAGAGGTACGATTGATTGAACTTTTGAAGATGCACAAAACTGCCATTGGTTGGACCTTAGCCGACATTAAAGGTATCAGTCCCTCTACTTGTATACATAGAATTTTGCTTGAGCCTAACAGTAAGCCATCTAGAGATCCTCAAAGGAAATTGAACCCTGATATGAAAGAAGTTGTGCTTAAAGAAATACTTAAATTGCTTGATTTAGGGATCATTTATCCAATTTCTGATAGTGCATGTGTTAGTCCAATTCATGTGGTACCTAAGAAGTCTGGTTTTCAGTTAGTCAAGAATGAGCATAATGAGTTGATTCCTATGAGACTTCAAACTGGTTGGCGTATGTGCATTGATTTTAGGAAGTTGAATGATGCCACTAGGAAAGATCATTTTCCTTTACCATTTATTGATGAGATGCTTGAAAGATTGGCTGGAAAGGAGTTTTTCTGCTTTCTTGATGGTTATTTAGGATACTTCCAGATTTTTGTAGCCCAAGAAGATCAAGAAAAAACCACTTTTACTTGTCCATTTGGTACTTTTGCTTATCGTCGTATGCCTTTTGGACTATGTAATGCGCCTGGTACTTTTCAAAAGTGTATGATGAGCATCTTTTCTGATATGATTGAGAATTGCATTGAGATTTTTATGGATGATTTTATAGTACATGGTGATTCTTTTGATGCTTGTTTGTCTAATCTTGATGTTGTTTTGCAGAGATGCATTGAGACGAACTTTGTGCTAAACTTTGAAAAGTGTCATTTTATGGTTAAAGAGTGAATTGTTCTCGGCCATGTGATTTCTAAAAGGGGTGTGGAAGTCGATAAAGCGAAAGTTGATTTAATTGTTAAGTTACCTTATCCTACTAACGTGAAAGATATTCGTGCTTTTATAGGTCATGCAGGTTTTTATAGGTTTTTCATAAAAGACTTCTCAAAGATTGCTCAACCGCTCACAAGGTTGCTTCATCAAGATGTGTCTTTTGTGTTCGATGAAAAATGCAAGGAAGCTTTCAATCTTTTGAAACACAAGCTGACCTCGGCACCTATCATTCAACCACCAATTTGGGGAGAGCCATTTGAGATCATGTGTGATGCTAGCGATTTCGCCGTTGGAGCCGTTCTTGGGCAAAGATTTGGAAAAGAGAATCATGTTATCTACTACGCCTCCAAAACTCTCAACCCCACCCAATGCAACTACACGACCACGGAGAAAGAACTATTGGCTATCGTTTTTGCTTGTGAAAAATTTAGATCATATTTGATTGGTTCTAAAGTTATTGTGTATTCTGATCATGCAGCACTCAAGTACTTATTTTCTAAGAAGGAGTCCAAACCTCATTTAATTCGTTGGATACTTTTATTGCAGGAATTTGATCTGGAAATCAAAGATAAAAAGGGAGCTGAGAATCACGTCGCTGACCATTTAAGCAGACTGCAGTCGCAGTCAGACGGTATGCCCATACCGGACGACTTTCCAGATGAACAGCTTTTAATGGTTGACGGTAAGACCCCTTGGTACGCTGATTTGGTTAATTATTTAACAGCTGGTGTTTTTCCTAAGGGTATGGAGACGGCCCGCAAGAATAAATTGAGGAGTTAAGCCAAGTATTTCATATGGTACGAACCCTATTAGTGGAAAACGTGCTCCGATCAAGTGATTCGACGTTGCATCTCCGATGATGAGATTCATTCAATTCTGGAGTTTTGTCATACCCATGCATGTGGTGGTCATTTCGGTCCGAAACGGACGGCTTATAAGATTTTTGATTGTGGTTTTTATTGGGAGATCATCTTTAAAGATGCCTACAATTTTTGTAAGAGTTGTGATCGTTGCCAACGCACAGGTAATATCTCTTCTCGCAACGAGATGCCCCAGGTTCTTATTTTGGTATGTGAAATTTTTGATATTTGGGGTATGGATTTCATGGGTCCATTTCCTAGTTCGTTTGGAAATTCTTACATTTTATTGGCCGTGGACTATGTTTCGAAATGGGTGGAAGTTAAGGCCACCTGAACTAATGATTCTAAAGTGGTTGCAGGTTTTCTTAAGTCTAACATCTTTAATAGGTATGGTGTACCTCGAGCCATCATAAGTGATCAAGGCACGCATTTTTGTTAACCGCACCTTGTTGGCTTTGTTCAAGAAATATGGAGTGCATCTTCGAGTTGCCACCGCCTACCACCCACAGTCGAACGAACAAGCTAAAGTTTCAAATCAAGAGGTGGAAAATATTCTTGAGAAGACGGTCAACCAAAGCCGAAAAGATTGGAGTCTACGTTTAGATGACGCGGTATGGGCATACCACACAGCCTTTAAGTCACCCATTGGAATGTCCTCATACCGACTGATTTTTGGGAAACAATGTCACCTACCCGTGGAGTTAGCGCATAGAGCCTTTTCGGCCGTGGAGAACTGTTGTCTCGACGAGGATGTTGTGGGTCGAGAGAGGAAATATCAATTGCAAGAGTTGGAGGAACTTAGATTAGAAGCGTATGATAACGCGAGTCGATACAAGGAACGCACAAAGTTTCTCCAGGACAAGTACATTCGAAGGAAGTCTTTTGAGATTGGGCAGAAAGTTTTGCTTTTCAATGCTCGTTTGAGGATTATGCCTGACAAGTTGAAATCGCGTTGGTTGGGACCATTTGAGGTTGTTGATATTAGCTCACACGGTGCCATTATCATTAAAAGCTTGGAGACTCAGAAACTTCTCAAAGTAAATGGTCAGTTGTTGAAACCATACTACGAAGGAGTACAGTTAGTTACTTGTGAGGATTTGAGCCTGGCCCCACCATTAATCACCTGAGATCGAGCACGCAAAATGTCGAGCCTAGAACGTTAAACAAGGGCGCTTATTGGGAGGCAACCCAAGACTTGTTTTTATTTATTTTTATTTCTTTTCTAGCCTACTATATCTATTATTTATTTGCATTTTTCTTTTTTATTTTTATTTGCATAAAAAAAATGATTTAATCATCGGACTGATCTACTTTTGATTTGCTTGGCCAGGTTTTTAGGAGCAATTCATGCCAGTCGTGATGCCCATACTTCACCCGAGCCCAATGCTCTTATTTCCACCCACAACCCACACCACCCCTTGCTTCCCCATTAACACAATCACGATGCCACCCTACTATGCCGAAGACTCGCTGGACGCTCGGCACTTCCTCCAAGCAATCAGGTTTCCAACCACCATCACAACCTCCACCACCCGGATCCACCACCATCAACTGAGCACTGATTATCTTCAGGGGAGTCCCTCTCCACTTCTATTTTGTGTCGTGCTCTACTTCTTTTGTGTCTTTACACATTGAGGGCAATGTGTTGTTCAAGTGTGGGGGGGTCTTCTTTGAGCCGTGTTTTGTTTTATGATATTTTTTAGATGCATCGTTCTTGAATCTTTGATTTTATTGGGTATTTGTTGTTTAGAGTCTCTTTGGCCACTTTGAAAATTGCATCATGAGTGTGATAGATTAGAATACGTCCTTGTGGTTTGTTTGGTTGAATTCCTTGATGAAACTAATTTTGTGAAAGCCCGTATGTGTCGACGGATGAGGAAGTGTGCGAATTGATCCAACCTTTGAAAGCCTACTTATATAGTGAGAATTGAGCCAATGAGCAACACATAAATTGCTCCTTTCTTTCTTTGTTGAGTGATTCCGTATTCTTGATTTCTTGATGTCCGTTTTGCCTTGTTGTCATAGTTGAAACTTTGAAATTGAATTTTTGTGCATGAACGTGATTTAGGCATTCTTTCTTTGGCTATTTGATTGAAAATCACCTACATATTCTCCCTTGTTAGCCCACTTGAGCCTTTACCCCATTTTCTTGGATTATGAACCCACAAATTCTTGAACCGTAGCCTTTTTAGCCTTCTTTGTCCCACCAACAACTTGCAAGTACTTGAAGGATGGAATGTGATGAACAAGTGAGCATGTGTTTGAATATTAGCACTTTAAAATCGTGATGCTCTTGAAGATGGTGTACTTTTGAATCTTGGAGGATATGAATTGATGAAGTCAAGTATATGTGGTCCCATCCAGCCCCGTTTTCTGATTTATAAGCGCTGCAGCCCTCATGTCCCAAAAAAAAAGAGAAAAAAAAGAGAAAACAAAAAAAGGGGATGGGCAGGCTGAGAACATGAGAAAAGAGGAAAAATGAAGTGAAGATTTTGATGTTTGGCTTGCAAGTTGTTGGATTAGTTAGCCCCTTGTTATCTACTTTCTTTTTTACTATCCTACCTTGTACCCTAGCCCCGTTACAACCACATGAAGTCCTAATGATTTGTGCACAAATTCTTTTCATTTTGTGGATACAGTGACATATTGGCAAATCTATGATGGATAGAGTCGAGTTACGTGTGTGTGAATTAACCATACCTCTTATTATCGAGTGACTTTGAGTTATCCTTGTAAGGGTGGATTGATTTGCACTGTTTTGACTTAGATGAAGGATGTACGCATGAAATTATGTGGATTCAAGGAAAGGTTTGTGGTTTGAAGGTGGTTGTATTTTGATCTTGATCATGATTGGTGTCTTTTGATTAGTGGCCAAGAGTCTAATTTTTGTCTCGAATCGAGTCCCTATCTTATGCTTCTTCGGTTTCCAATTCTATTTGTGCTCGAGGGCGAGCATTGAGCAAGTGTGGGGGGATTTGATTAGGCGTAATTTATACACCTATTTTGTGATATTTTTATATGTTTTTGGATATTAATTATTCACTTATTTGTGCTTAATTGTCAAATTGTAGATTTTCTCGACGCTTGGAGCGGTTGATCGATTTTGTGAATATTTGGAGAAAATTGCAATATTAATTGGAAGGAAGATCAAGAAGATGCCTAACTCATTGGAGAATTTCCTTATTAGTTTTGTTTTGAGACTTGGTAATTATTGCCCTTATTTTGGCAATTAGTCTAGGTTAAATTAAAGACTATATAATTGTGTGCTTAGACACAATTTAGATCTCTCTCTCATTTTTTTTACAAAAATAGCCGATCACTTAGAAGAAGGTTTGTGGTTTGAAGGTGGTTGTATTTTGATCTTGATCATGATTGGTGTCTTTTGATTAGTGGCCAAGAGTCTAATTTTTGTCTCAAATCGAGTCCCTATCTTATGCTTCTTCGGTTTCCAATTCTATTTGTGCTCGAGGGCGAGCATTGAGCAAGTGTGGGGGGATTTGATTAGGCGTAATTTATACACCTATTTTGTGATATTTTTATATGTTTTTGGATATTAATTATTCACTTATTTGTGCTTAATTGTCAAATTGTAGATTTTCTCGACGCTTGGAGCGGTTGATCGATTTTGTGAATATTTGGAGAAAATTGCAATATTAATTGGAAGGAAGATCAAGAAGATGCCTAACTCATTGGAGAATTTCCTTATTAGTTTTGTTTTGAAACTTGGTAATTATTGCCCTTATTTTGGCAATTAGTCTAGGTTAAATTAAATACTATATAATTGTGTGCTTAGACACAATTTAGATCTCTCACTCATTTTTTTTACAAAAACAGCCTACACTGCTCCATGCATCTTAACTACAAAATCATGTTATATATATATGGTTTAATATTGTTTTTGTTGATCTCTTATCATCTTAATGAATGAATGAATTAGGATTCTTTGAAGCGAGGAGAGCATGTTGTGGGACAGGTACTGTTGAAACATCAATTCTGTGCAATGCAAGATCGATAGGGACGTGTTCCAACGCCACGCA
>JAPKLX010001162.1:0-25596 GCA_026898415.1 Leonotis leonurus
CTTTTGGCTATGGAGGAAACTAGAACTATGGGCTTTGTGGGCTCAAAACTAATGTAAGTTCTAGCGGGTTTATCTTCAGAATAATGGTGATCTCTCTCTAATTTACAACACTCAAGGATGTATATAATCTATATCTAGTGTTGAATAAATCAATGGAAAACTGGAGAGAATCTTGTAGCGTTGTAGCTTTTTCTGGGCAATATCACGAACTCACCTTCCTAATTCTGAAGAAGGCTTGAAGTATTTATAGGCATATTTGAATTATAGCCGTTGGAAGTCTTTGCAGCTTTTGCAGTAAGCATTAAATGCTCTTTTGACCGTTGACTGCTGACTGTACTTCTAGCCGTTGGAGTTTGTCCTACGTGGATGTTGACGTGGCATAGGACAGGTAGGCTTTATCAATTTAGGTAGATTAAAGCTTCCTCCAACTGGGATGAGCAGCTCGTTTGAACCTCATAGGAACAGGTGGATTAAAACAACCTTTAGGCGAGCAGGTTGTATCCAATAAACATAGAGCTGACTCCTTATAGACAACAGATCGATCTGCTATCGATCTGTTATGCATATGTCTCGCTGTTCCATAGTGTTTAGCTGTTCCATGAACTCTAGCTGTTCTAGCTGTTCCATGAACTCTAGTTGTTCCATGAACTCTAGCTGTTCTATGAACTCTGGCTGTTCCATGAACTCTAGCTGTTCTAGTTGTTCGATGAACTCTGGCTGTTCCATGAACTCTAGCTGTTCTAGCTGTTCCATGAACTCTAGCTGTTCCATGAACTCTAGCTGTTCTATCTGTTCTATGAACTTTGGCTTTTCCATGAACTCTAGCTGTTCTAGCTGTTCTATGAACTCTAGCTGTTCCATGAACACTAGCTGTTCTAGCTGTTCCATGAACTCTGGCTGTTCCATGAACTCTAGCTGTTCTACACAGCTCGCTGCTGTGAATAGGTGAATTCATTTTTCTTGAAGTCCACCTTTTGATATACACAGCTCGCTGTTGATCACTTGTTGTTGATCACTAGCTGTTGATCACTGGTTGTTGATCACTAGCTGTTGATCACTATCTGTTGATCGCTATCTATTGATCACTTGTTGTTGATGTCTAGCTGTTGGAGTCTATAAACAGCTAGCTGTCCATCGATCTGCTATCGATCTTCTATCGATCTGTCCTCGGTAAGAATGCTTGCATGTTGTGCGATAAAAGATGCAATAAAAACTAAGTCTAGATGGATCAGGTTAGTCCTATGAATAGATCGTTACATCGATCTGTTCTCACATTTTGACTTAACCTGCTACACCACAAGGTCGATCTTTATAGCACAGATCGTTAATTTAATCTGGCCTTACAGGTTGATCTCCCTTCTACTAGATAGACAAAATAAGATCAAGCTCTATGACACAGGTTGTAAACTCAACCTGATCTTACATGTTAGCTGATCTACTATTGAGAACACAGATGGTTCCTATGGACACGATCTGTCTTTCATCGATCTGTTCTTACACTTAACCATCTGTTGAGTCTATCTATTCTAGACAAAAATAAAGCATAAACATCTAAGCATCAATAGACATTAAAGCGTAAGCACAGTTTAATATTATGCATATATAATATGGTTTCGCATCATCAAAACATATAAATAATGATTTCCACAATCATCAAAAATGTTCCCAACAATTTCCCCCTTTTTGATGATGCCGAAACCATCACAATAAAACCACACACATTTATGAGCAGATGTAGAAACTACTTACCTTATTACCTGGACATGATATGGACATGAGCTAAGCTGGTATGCTGCTTCCTTAACCATCGGATTCCCCCTTAATGATAAGCCTCTCTTGACCCATTTTTGGCATAGATACTTTCAAGATCCATTTTCCCCCTTTTCGGCATTATCAAAAAGGTCATCAAAAAGGTTCCATCTGTGGATGTCCAACTTGATATCTCCTTCTCAGCAGGTAGTCTGTCCAGCATGCTCTTCAGCAGCGACCTGTTTTCTGAGAGTTTCCAACTTCGGATTCTGATTTTCTAATGAATAGACTTTTCCGAAGCGAAACGGAGAGACGGTCAAGACGCATCGCTTTGCCATGCGTTGTAGGCTTCTGGAGCTAAATTTCATCATCTGCTAGCTCAATCTGCAATCCTTTGATGAAAATCATCGATCTGTGATTTTCAAACTGCATCGAATTTGATAAACCATTCCCCCTAGTTGATATGGCCTCATTCAATATATATTTGGGGTGAAATGGTGGTCTGCTAGCTCTTCCTTCATATGGTCTGTTCCCCCTTGATTAGTGGTCTCTTTATTGAGTTTTAAACCACAAGATGAATTAAAGACCTCATCTCCTTGAGCTTGAAACCATTTGTTGAAATTCTGAATTTTTAATCCAATGGTATCTCTAGTTGACCTGGATGTTAGTACAAGCTGATCAAGCTGATCAAGCTGATGCTTCCACCTGTTGGTCTATCTGCTTTGAATATTTTAGGAGTGAGCTGTGATGGGTAGACTTTGCTTCTTTCTGCTTGAGACAGATGCATCCACAAATTTGATTAAGCGTCCTCAATCTCATTTACTTAGCAACATTCGATTAATTCTGAAAGAAGACATGAAATAACATGAGACAATTCATTTTTATTAGAAATTTATGAACATAACAGCTTATTTCAATTGAAATACAAGCAGATTGGGATAATTTGAGTTAGAAGTTTTGAACAGCTAGCTGATACAAGCTTAAGCTGGTTCCCCCTTAATCTGCTATCCATAGATAAGCTTTTTCGCTTGTAGAATTGTTGAAGATGCTTTGTAGAGAGACAACTTGATGAATGCAGTTAGTTGTTGGTATATTGAGCTCTTGATGCAGCTTGCTAGTAATTTGATGATCTGTACCACTTGTATTTGAACCACTTGTTGATTATTGGTACATGATCTGTTGGTGACGATCTGTGTCCACGATCTGTGAGCTGCATTTTTGCTTTGCATTCCCCCTCGCTAGATAACTCCTTGAATTTCATGGAGTTAAGCTGCTTCCCGCTGTGTACCCCTTTTTAACGATCTGGGCACTGATCTTAAGTCACGGTCTATTTATTTCTCTGTGAATTTCATGTGACTTGATCTTTTAGCTGATTGATGTCGTGTTGTCTTCTTGCTGGTAGTACAGATCGTTACAGATACTCTCTTTGTTGATTGATCTGTACTTTATTACTTATGTTAAATCCATTGAAGCAACAACTGCGGCTCCAGCTTGTCAGTGATCCGTTTTAGTCCATCTTGACTTGATTTGATCACCTCTCTGCGCATTGGCCTAAAGCTGCTATATATATTTTTGAGAACGAGCTGGCCTGTCCTTTTTCTTGGCAGGTGGCTCTATGATTGCAGCAGTGGGAGATGCATTCTTCCCTCTTGGCCAGTAATCGATTTTTCTCGCTCCTTCCTGCATAGGAACGTTAGATAAATCTATTGACAGTTCAGATCGATTAGAATTTACCACATTAGAATCATCCTCATCTTCCAAAATTCGAACCATATACGCTTCGTCATCTGATGATAAGCTTGAGGAAGAATCTGTGGAATCCTCGACTAGCAGAACAACTTTCTTTCCTTTGAGCTGTCTGTCGGAGTTCATCGAGCTGCTTGAGTTCTCCCGCATTCTATCGCGGTAGAGCTTCTTGTACTTGTTATCACGTACTTCAATCTCTTTGAATCTCCTAGTCATGGAGGCATATTCTTGCATAAGTTGTTCATACGAAATCTCTTCTTGAGCTTCGCTGGTGGAGGTCATCTTTGAAGATGATCTTGCTTTAAATGCAACCTCCTTTTTCCTTTTGGCTTCAGCTTCTTTGTTGACCTTATCTGTGCCATGAAGTCTGTTAATTTCGTACTCATTACCTGAAAGAATATTAAATATATCATCACAAGATAAAGAGTTGAAATTTGATCTTGTTTGGATCAAGGCAACATAGATATGCCAATTTGCAGGTAGAGCTCGGATGATCTTCATGTTTAGTTCACGTTGGGTGTATTTGTTTGGACTCATGGATGCAATTTCCAGCGCGATCTCTGTGAATCTGTTCTGCATCTCTTAAATCGATTCATTAGGTTTCATCCGGAACTCCTCGAACTTGTTGCAGGCAATAGATAGCCTGATCTCCTTCATCCCCTCTGATCCCAAGCTTAATTGCTTTAATATATCACACATCTCTTTGGCAGTTTCCAGGTGTCTAATCTTGGCCACATGCACGCCATGTACGGTACTCGATATGAGCCCTTTTGCATAATTATCCAGTTCAGCGACCCTGCGTTCTACACTTGTGAATGTCATGGGATCTTTACAATTTTTCACTCCAGCTTGGTCTCCTTTTGTCTGCTCCTCTCCATCTTCATAGATAATGGCTAGTCCATTTTGGATAATGTCCCACATTTGCACATGACGAGCTCGTAGGCACATTTCAATTCTGTAACTCCATTCATTGTAGCCTTCGATGGAGAATTCTATGCAAGACCTGAGAAGATGAGAATCCATATGCAACAGAATGCAGTAAGGGATGTAAAATAATTTTCTAAGTTAGGATCTATTCAATTGACCACGCAGGTTGAAAACCCGTGTAAAAGATACAGTGGTCGGTTGAACCACTGCTCTGATACCACTTGTTGGGTCCCGGGAGAGCAGGTGTGGTGTATGGGGGGGGGGAATACACCACAATCCAACTTTTCGTGTTTGGCTGTTTGAACAGCAGGTTGAGAATCAGCTCGCTGTTGATACCAGAACAGCTCGCTGTTAATAGCAGTCAATCTCCTCTGTTGTAGAGAGATTTCTAGCTGCTCAAGTAAGTTCTCAACACAGAGCGTGAGCGATCTGTCAAGGAGCAGATAGACTGGCAGCTAGCTGGAGCTTACCAGACGATCTGTCCAAACACATATCGTGTGCGGAAGCTGTGAGTATGTTGGTTGCTCTTACACTTAGAAAATATGTTTTGTTTATACCGAGTGTTCTTTATGAAGTTGATTCAAATGCACAGCTTGCTGGTGAAGTGATAAACAAAGAATCAAACTAATGCAATGCAAAATATAAAAGAACACACAATATTTAACGTGGTTCGGGAAACCCCCTACGTCCACGATCGATCAAAGCTAGATCGATGAATCCCTTAACCTTGGATCCTTCGCTTATTTATCCTCGTTGAGTACGAGCTAAAACTCGCTTATTTATTCTCGTTGAGTACGAGATTACAACTCTCTTGTTTAAACTCGTCGAGTACGAGATCTGGGTTCGGTTTTATAATCGTTCTTCCTCCGAGCTTTTGGCTATGGAGGAAACTAGAACTATGGGCTTTGTGGGCTCAAAACTAATGTAAGTTCTAGCGGGTTTATCTTCAGAATAATGGTGATCTCTCTCTAATTTACAACACTCAAGGATGTATATAATCTATATCTAGTGTTGAATAAATCAATGGAAAACTGGAGAGAATCTTGTAGCGTTGTAGCTTTTTCTGGGCAATATCACGAACTCACCTTCCTAATTCTGAAGAAGGCTTGAAGTATTTATAGGCATATTTGAATTATAGCCGTTGGAAGTCTTTGCAGCTTTGGCAGTAAGCATTAAATGCTCTTTTGACCGTTGACTGCTGACTGTACTTCTAGCCGTTGGAGTTTGTCCTACGTGGATGTTGACGTGGCATAGGACAGGTAGGCTTTATCAATTTAGGTAGATTAAAGCTTCCTCCAACTGGGATGAGCAGCTCGTTTGAACCTCATAGGAACAGGTGGATTAAAACAACCTTTAGGCGAGCAGGTTGTATCCAATAAACATAGATCTGACTCCTTATAGACAACAGATCGATCTGCTATCGATCTGTTATGCATATGTCTCGCTGTTCCATAGTGTTTAGCTATTCCATGAACTCTAGTTGTTCTAGGTGTTCCATGAACTCTAGCTGTTCCATGAACTCTAGCTGTTCTAGCTGTTCTATGAACTCTGGCTGTTCCATGAACTCTAGTTGTTCAAGCTGTTCTATGAACTCTAGCTGTTCCATAAGCACTAGCTGTTCTAGCTGTTCCATGAACTCTGGCTGTTCCATGAACTCTAGCTGTTCTACACAGCTCGCTGCTGTGAACAGGTGAATTCATTTTCCTTGAAGTCCAGCTGTTGATATACACAGCTCGCGGTTGATCACTTGTTGTTGATCACTAGCTGTTGATCACTTGCTGTTGATCACTAGCTGTTGATCACTATCTGTTTATCGCTATCTATTGATCACTTGTTGTTGATGTCTAGCTATTGGAGTCTATAAACAGCTAGCTGTCCATCGATCTGCTATCGATCTTCTATCGATTTGTCCTCGGTAAGAATGCTTGCATGCTGTGCGATAAAAGATGCAATAAAAACTAAGTCTAGATGGATCAGGTTAGTCCTATGAATAGATCATTACATCGATCTGTTCTCACATTTTGACTTAACCTGCTACACCACAAGGTCGATCTTTATAGCACAGATCGTTAATTTAATCTGGCCTTACAGGTTGATCTCCCTTCTACTAGATAGACAAAATAAGATCAAGCTCTATGACACAGGTTGTAAACTCAACCTGATCTTACATGTTAGTTGATCTACTATTGAGAACACAGATGGTTCCTATGGACACGATCTGTCTTTCATCGATCTGTCCTTACACTTAACCATCTGTTGAGTCTATCTATTCTAGACAGAAATAAAGCATAAACATCTAAGCATCAATAGACATTAAAGCGTAAGCACAGTTTAATATTATGCATATATAATATGGTTTCGCATCATCAAAACATATAAATAATGATTTCCACAATCATCAAAAAGGTTCCCAACATGGCTTTTCTCCAGCAGGTTGATTATTAGCTTCTTCTTCATCTTTATCTCTTTGTGGACTCCATAGAAAAATGTCATCGATGAGTCTATCTGTGGAATTTCTCAACGTTGAGTGAGAGAGATCATCTTTTGAAGAAACACTATCTATTCCTAAAACTTCAAAATTGACTTCATCAAAAATAACATGTGGTTTTACTTCCATAACAAGGGTTCTTTTATTAAAAACTCTATAAGCTTTATTGATCTCAGAATATCCCAAAAATATTCCTTGATCACTTTTGCTATCAAATGTTTTTAATTGAGTTTTCTCATTGTTGTGAATGTAACATTTACATCCAAAGGATCTAAAGTATGATATTCGAGGCTTCCTGTTATTCCACAGCTCGTATGGAGTTTTCCCATGTCGTTTTGTGACCACAGATCGATTTTGAGTATAGCAGGTTGTGTTAACTGCTTCTGCCCAGAATTTCTTAGGGAGGTTGATCTCATTTAGCATAGTTCGGGCAACCTCCTTGAGAGATCTGTTGCGCCTTTCCACAATCCCATTTTGTTGTGGTGTACGAGCTGCTGAAGTTTGATGTTGAATTCCCATTTTTGAGCAGTATCCTTCGATCATGTGATTGATGAATTCGGTTCCACGATCAGATCGAATGGTTATGATGGATGTCTCCTTTTGATTTGAAAGTTTGTTGAGAAGATCTGGCAGGTTCTCCAGAGTTTCCTTTTTCTTGAACATAAACACAACCCAAGTAAATCTAGAGAAATCATCAATAACAACAAGAGTATACTTTCTACCGTTTACACTTAATGGAGATACAGGTCCAAAAAGGTCTAGTGGTAGAAGTTCCAATATTCTTGAAGTGGAGTGAGCTGCCTTTGTAGGAAATGATGCTCTTGTTTGTTTTCCTGCTTGGCAAGCATCACATATATGGTCTTTGTCGTATATTTGAGTAGGTAGACCTTCAACCAAATTGTCCTTCACCAGCTTGTTGATTGTTTTGAAGTTCAAGTGGCTCAACCGTTTGTGCCACAGCCAGCTGGTTTTTGTATTTGATTTTGTCACTAGACAGGTTTCAGTTTGATCATTCCATTGTACAATGTACAACCTGTCCTACAAAATCCCAGTAAGAATAATTTCTTCTCCTTCTATATTTTTGACAAGACACTTGTTAGCTGTAAATTCTACTCTCTTGTTATTAGCAAAAAATTGGCTAATTGAGAATAGATTATGATTTAAGCCTTCAACATAGGATACATTTAGAATAGTAGTGTTACCAACTTGAAGATCACCATAACCATTTGTGTATCCTTTTGAGTTTCCTCCAAAAGTAACATTTGGTCCAGTGCTCTCCTTGTAGTTGATTAACAAGTCTTTGTTGCATGTCATATGTTTGGAGCATCCGCTATCAAGTATCCATACTGCGCCCCGAGCTGTGTGCTTTCTTCTCATCGATCTCCTATCCTGCAATGAAAATTTATTTAGCAACCCCATTGAATGAGGGTGCTTTGTTAGTAGACACCGTTCCCTTTGGAACCCAAATTTGTCTAATTATAGTAACATTCTATGAAGGTCTGATTTGTTTCCCACTAAAGTCGATATACACACCTTTCTTCTTGGCAGGCGGTTGATTAGGCACTTGTTTCCTAGGAGCAGTTGGTTTGTGGGTAGCAGATTGTTTTCTCTGGTTGAATGACTGAGGAGCTCGCTGATGGTTGATCTCTTGAGCAGGTTGATTAAACCTTTGAGCAGGTTGTTTTCTTTGTTGAAATCCAATCCCTTGCGTGGTGAATCTTTGTTGTCGCTGACCTTGATCCTTGATCAAGATAGCTTGTGGCTGTCTCGTGTTGTTGTTGAGATTCACTATCTTATCTTTTCCCTTCTCTTTGACAAAGTTTCCTTTTGGTGGACCTTTGTCAACTCCATTAAATCCAAGTTCGGTACGATCTGCAGCTCTTCTTTGCATGTCGTTGATGAGTTGAACTCTGTCTGACTTTTTGTTGATGTAGTGATTAAGCATTACACTTAAGTTCTCCGCCTTATTGTTGGCTGACGATTCTCTTCCAATCAAGTCCGAGATCTTAGCAGTGAGAGCGTAGACTTCTTCACTTTTGTTCTTGATTTGTAGAAGCATCGCCGTGTCTCTTTCATTAAATGAAGCACTTACTTTCTTCATTTCTTGTATGGTGTTTGCCATTCTTCCATTTCCTTTAATCGCATGTTTGAACATCTTGTTCAATCTTGCATGATCTTCCATAAGCTTGGTGAAATCTTCAATAGACAGATCGTCTTCTCCTTCTTCATCTATCTCTTCTTCGTCACCCGAGTCATATAAAGGTGAGTTAGAAATAGGAGAAGAACAATTATTTACTACCTCATTATTGTCGAGTCCGTTGTCATGACCCATGAGACATTCATCCCATTCTTCATCCTCTTCGGCGATGAAAGCTTCATCGTTTTCGGATGAACTGTTGGTTAATGTTTTTGATGTAGTTTGTTCTTCAGCGAGCATAGCTTTTCTTTGTTCTCGAAGCTTTCTATCTCGTTTGTTTCTTAGTTCCTCTCTCTCAGCCTTAGAGATATCTGGGCAGTCTGTTTTAAAGTGACTTTTCCTGCCACACTTAAAACAAGAAAATTCGGACAGGTCAGCTTTAACATAGGAAGAGTTAGGTTTTACTTCACTTTTCCTTTCGGGTCGATCTCCCGAACGATCTCTTCCTTTGAAGTTTCTATTGTTGTCCTTGTAGAGACGCTTGTATCTGTTTGCTCTGAGTTCCATCTTCTGGAATCTTTGCGCCATGAGAGAGTATTCGTCGAAGTAGTTTTTGGTGGGATAGTTTTCATCATCTGAACTAGATGATTCTTTTACTATCACAACAGGTGGAGACTTCTTTTCTACCTCCTTCTCCTTTAACTTGGCCTTGAAGGCAGTTTCTTTTTCTTTCGTTCCTGCAGTAGAAGGTTTACTAAAGGAAGAATTAGAATGGCCATGAATACGATTGATTTCGTACTCATTGCCCGTTAGTAAATCAAATAAAGCATCGATGGTAAGAGAATTGAACTCTGGCATCATGGGATGCATAGCCGAATATATCTCCCAGTTGGCAGGTAAGGCGCGAATGATTTTGAGGTTCCTCTCACGTTGGTATATTTGCCTTTGTCGATGGCATCTATTTCGATCAAGATTTCAGTGAACCTGTTCTTCATTTGTGCAATAGTTTCACTGGTTTTCATCTTGAATTCTTCATATTTGTTACAAGCTATGGACAACTTGTTTTCTTGAATCACGTCGGATCCCATGCTTATATCTCGTAGCACATCCCACATCTCTTTGGCTGTTTTGAGACGTCGGATTTTGGCCAAATAGATTCCTCTTACTATGCTTGAGATTAGACCTTTAGCATAGTCGTTTAGACTTGCTTCTTTCTTCTCCTCAGAGGTGTAGTCGTCCATGTCTTTTTCCTTTTCGACTAACTCAACGGTAGGTGTGGGTCCTTTTCCATCTTTAATCTCAGCGGAGTGTTTGTTCATGATTTTGATTGGTCCATTTGTGATGACGGACCACATCTTGATGTGATGAGCTCTAATACACATCTCCAGTCTGAAACTCCAATCTTCATATCCAGCGATGGAGAAATCTTCACATGCCCTAGCCATTTGACCTTCCATGACTCAGAGTAAATGATTAGATAAATGCAAGTGCAATATGTTGTGAAAACGTTTTCAAGATCTATCCAAGATGACCACACAGAGATAATCTCTTGTGAATTAGAAACAATGGTCAAAATGGACCACTGCTCTGATACCACTTGTTGGTCCCGAAAGAGCTAGTTTGGTGTATGGGGGGGGGAATACACCAATTCAAACTTTTTAGGTTTACTTGTTTCAAATATAAGTATAAGGCTTAAGCACACTTAAAGACTAAGATGGTTTAGGGTAGTAAGACAAATCTTCTTGTTAGGAAGATTTAATCTTGCTCAAATAATACCTTATATGTGAAAACAGTAATCAAGAATGTCAAATACAGATTTAAACTTGATTAATGTTGTGTGCGGAATATGGTGGTTAATGCTCTTTTTAATGAGTAAAACGTTTTCTTCCTTGAGATGATTAACAACCCAGATTTAAATACAAGAGTATGAAGAAGATAATAATGAAGTAAAACAGAAATAAAGAACACAAGCAGTTAACGTGGTTCAGGATAAACTGTCCCTACGTCCACGGCTCGATCAAATCTAGATCGAATAACTTCACTAGCTTTCTCCTTTCTTTTTACTCGTTGAGTACGAGCCACAAGAATTATCAAAACTAGATAACTTCTTGTGATTACAAATCTTCTTCCTAAGATTGAAAACTACAATCTAGGAATACAACTGGATCAAAACTAGATCCTAACTTTGGGTTTTGGTAAAAACAAATTTCCAGAAAGTAAATCTTCAAAATAATAAACACAACAGAGAATTCTTGAAGGTTGGATGTGTTTAGAGCGTTGAGAGCTTGAAGATTTTTGAGCAGAGTAATTGCAGGATAATAGCTTGAATTCTCGTACCTCTTCCTGGAAGTGAAGGTGGTATTTATAGCCTCTTTGAAGAACTATCCGTTGGAGACGATGGTTCTCTTTTTCAACGCATTAATGGCTGCATTAAATGCATGGCAGTGAGGTTGAGACACGCGCTGTCAGGTTAAGAGTAGTTACCACCTATCACGCGATTTCCCAGTGTATTGCCATACTGGGAATGATACTTAGTACAGGAGTTTTGATTTTCTTGTACTTCATTCCTTAAAGTATGTCGTTGATGTGACAATACACGGAGTGGTTGACTTGTGTCAAATTTAAGTATGTCGGCATTCCACCGTAGTAATGGTGTGGAATATAGCAGTTCGCTGTCTTATGACAGATGCATATTGTTTCCTACAATATCATTGAGACGAGCTGTCCACACTTTGTTAATTGGTTTGATTCCCAATTAACATGTACTTCTTGATCTTGACCTTTGGAGAAGTTTGAGTGAACAAATCGTGTTTGAGATTACGATCTGTTGTTCACATGTCTCGCTGTTCCATAGTCTTTAGCTGTTCCATGAACTCTAGTTGTTCCAAGAACTCTAGCTGTACCATGAACTCTAGCTGTTCCAAGAACTCTAGCTGTACTATGAACTCTAGCTGCTGATGAGCAGGTGCATATCGTTTCCTACGATATTTGTCTCTAGCTGTTTACTTTGTCTCGCTGTTCTTGTAGATAAGTATGTTGTCTCGCTGTTCTTAGCGATCTGTTGTAGTGCAGCTCGCTGTTCTTCATGACTTCCTTATACAGCTAGATAGAAATAGATCACTATAAGTAAGTTTGTAAATTCAAACTTCCTTTTACAATTTTGATCTTGTAAAATCTAATCGAGAAGAAATCTAAAACCAACATAAGGCAAATGACAGCGAGCTGTTAAACTGTGAACTGATTCCAATTCTTCGATCTGTTCAAAGTTTAACATGTCATCATTACAATGAGTTTAGGCCTTAAGAATAGGTAATTGATGAGTCCAGGAAAGCTTGGAAAGAATAATACAGATAGTGAATTTATACCATCTGCTTCTTTAATACTCTAGTTGTTCCTTAATAGATAACATCAATTACTTGATTTTAAGAATTCATATTTTAACTAAGTGTTGTTTCGAATAACATTATCAAAACCATTATTACATTGTAGGGTTCCCAATAATTTCCCCCTTTTTGATGATGTCGAAACCAACACTTTTTAATTTCTAACCAAGTGAGATAAAAGCAGTTAGATGATTATGCAATAATATTTAAAGTATTAGATAACACATAAAACATTGCCTGGACAACTAGATATTGTCATCAGGTTGTTTTTGGATCAAAAGATGTGTATCATTTTCATTCACTAGCTGTTTAGCTATTACAGATAGATATTCAATAAGGACAGCGAGCTGTACAATTGCAAAATGAAGGAAAAGTAAACATCATTGTTGTGGAGCTTGGCTTTGATCAGCAGTTTGTTTCCTTGATTATTCAGCCATTCGAGCTCTTCGTGCTTCCACCATCTCTCTCCACCTCAACTCCGAGGGAACACCAAAACTAGCATAAATGCCATTGAATACCCGTCTGTAGTCTTTATTGTTGAGATCTATGGGGTATCCCATGACTTTTGCAGAGTGATTAATGTGATTTAGGATCGCAGTGTGATCAACCTCTGTTGTTCCTTGGATCCTTGGATATAGAATTGTCGTCTTTTTCGGAGCAGTTAGAGGTTGGTTGGTCATTGCAGATTGCCTGTGAAGATATTCCACAAATGATTGATTCCTGTGTTGCTTTAGGAATTCTCTGAACAGTTCGTCCACATCTCCACCTTGCATGTCTTCATCCATCGGATAGTAGTGTTGCACCACAAAATCTTTGATTAGCTGGTTCCATTTAGAAGCCTTATTTGTGTGCAACCACTTTAGATTTTGAGCGTCCTTTAGTTGATATTTTTCAAAAAATTTGAACGCAGGATTTGTGGGCTCATCTTCATCTGAATCTGTTATTTCCTTCTCCACACCATCTTTTTGTTGCCTCGCCTTTTCAGCCACAAATAGCTCCCGAAGATCAGGATTCTCTATCTGTTCCACTTTAAACCCGGCGAGGAACATCTCTTCAGTAAGATCATCGTCTGTTACAATTTTCTTTCCTTTCTTAGTAGCAAGAGCTGCAGCCTCCTCCTTCCTTCTCTCCTTCTCTTCATTTTCTTTTTGTAATTGTTTAGCCTCTGCTGCATGTTTAGGATTCATCTTCTTTGATGATTTTCTTTTGGCAACCGCAGCAGCAGGCTTCTTCTTTTGTGGGACAGAGGGTTGTCTCTTCTGTTCTTCCCCCTTTTCGACATCATCAAAGTCTTTTGATATGATGAGCTTAAGGGAGGCAATTTCTTCAGCCATGTCCTTGAACTTTTTGTCCATTTCTTCTTTGTAGTGCAGAAGAGAAGAAATGTTGGCATTTATTTCATGAAATTGTTTGACAGATGAGGTGGCTAAATTCTTGTTTTCCATGGACAGTTCGCTGTCTTTGACCTTCATGTCAGTGAGTGTCTGGTTGATTTTGTACACTTCACCCCCAGTTGCAAAATCAGCTTCTTCGAACTCCTTTTTCAACAACGATGTGAGAGCAGCAGGTAGAGAAGTGGTAAGTACAGCTAGAAGTTTCTTTTCGATCACTACTGGAATTGACTCATTTTCCATGTCTTCTAGCTGCTTCTCCACCTGCTTCTTTACTTCTTCAACCAACTTCTTGCCAGCCTTCATCAGCTTATCTTCAAATTTGTCAACTTCGCCTTGGAAGTTGGAAAATTTTTCCTCGGTCTCCTTCTTGAAAGCGTCGAACACTTCTCGGTCACTGTCCAAGTTCCATGTGAGCTTTCTGAAAATTTGTTTCTATTCTGCGAATGGCTGTCTCCGCCGCATCCTTCACAAAATTTGCTAAAGCAGCAGATCGATCATTGATTCGGATATGAATGAGCTGGCTTAGCTGTTCTTTTGTTAAAACTGGATCAATATTTTGCATTAACAGGTCGTCCAGAGAGAAATGTTGATAGGCAGGTGGTGCTGTGGCTTGGGTATAAATTTCTTCAATATCAGCTTCATCGACCTTGTGAGTCTCAGCTTCTTCCATGTTGTCTTCCTTATCTCTTGGCCCTTCCTCCATCTTCTTTTCAAGAACCTCATCAATCTTAATAAGCTCAGCGACAGGTGGCTGCGTGGTAGAGGATTGCATTATAATTGGAGAACTTTGACCAACAGATTGATCAGGAAAGTCGGAAGCAGCATCAAAGTCTCCGGACAACAAATCCACCGCATTATTGAAGAATTCTTGTTCTGTGGAGTAGAAAGGAGCAAGGTCGATCTTCAAAACAGCCGCTTCCTCCTTCATTTTGGTCAAAACGTATGTGCGGAAGAATTTACGTGCGTCTGGGATATCAAGAAAACCACAATAATCGATTAACTTGTTTTCCTCCACCTCGAGGTCACTAACTGTGAACAGAAGAAGAATTACCTCCAAGACATAAAATTTGCTATCTCTAATGTCGAGATAGACTTGGAATCTTTTGGCCATGTCAAAAGCTGTGGGGGTGAGCTCAATTCCTGGCAAACTTTTAAGAACAGCATCTGTTGCAGTATTTCTCATCTGTTCATAGATCGTTTGAGCACCCATTATCCTCTCGACCATATCATCCACTGGCTGCTCATGCAAGTTTATAGGGACATCTGCTTCGTTGATGCCATCAGTTGGTTCTGTAGTCTCCAACTCATCCAATAACTTTCGAGCTGTTGGCTTGGACTTCTCTTTCACAGCCACATTCGTGACTCCCTTCTTTTCTGCTTTCTTCTTCTCCACAACAGGAGATGGTTCCTTGGCAGTTTTTTGTTTCTTTTTCTTGGCAGCAGGCTGTGCATCCCCAGCTGCTTTCCTTTTGGTTGGTTCAACAGCGGCCTGTGCAGCTGCAGCCTCGCCGATGGTCTTTGATTTCTTAATAGGCAAGATCCAATCAGCATTCGATCTGCCAACAGCTATCATGGCTTCTCGAATCTTGTCATCAGTCACCTTCATAAAAATTTGAGCTACTATCCCCAAATACATCTCAACCTGATGTCTGGATTTTGGAACAATCAGTTCTTGATCAAATTCTATGGCCTTGTGCCATTTATCCTTGTTGTACATTCCATCAATAATGGTGCTGATTTTGGTGGACAACCGAAGAGGACGCTTAACATGCAGATGAATGCAGTCTCCATCTGCATTCTGTCAGAGATCAATCTACCTTTCTTCATCCACAATAAGTTTGAGCAGAGATCTTCCCCAATTGATGTTGAGATTCAGAAGTACTGCTGTTAGTAGTTTGAGCTTTATGGGAGTCACCGCATCAAAGGTTCCTTGGTGACCCAAAAAGACTTTTTGAACAAAGTCCAGGAGCATACGAAATGTAGGCAGCATTGAACTCCTTGTGATGGCTTTCCCATCCCACTCCATAGGGTGCGCAACCATCAGTTGTATTGCCTCCGTTATCTGCTCGTGAGTAACATCCTCAATTATCATCCCTTCGTCGACTAGATTGTAAGTATTGAGGATCATGTCAATCACTTGTTTTCGCTCATTTGCGTCCTTCCCAATCGGTAGTTCAATCGTGTACTCATCATTGTCGTCCTCTATCCAGGAACAGTAAAATAGAGCCACTTGGCGAGGTAGATAGAATCGGGGCTCCTTTGTGATTATCTTGTGAAATCCTAAAAGAATTACAAGAAAACGGTTAAGTATAGGGCACAGTTGGAAGTTTGCGGCTTGATAGATTGACCAGATCGAATGATCGATCTGTAGGTCAACAGTTCACTGTTAATGAGTACAGCAATGGTAACAGCGAGAGTATGAATAGATAGTTATAACAAAATGGAACAATTGAATTACAAATCATTAACACAGAATTAAATCAGATTAGTCCAAATCATGCTTGAATTAGGAATTTTTTATTGTGTTTCTTCTTAGTCACAGAACTCATGAATTAAGGGATTGCAAAACCATCAAATATACCTCATTATGCATGGTAAGTCCATATTTTAATGTTTTATGCAACATTATATAGATAAACAGTGGACGAAATCAATATCTATCAAAGCATTCATATTTTGCAGAATACCGTAAGTGAACAGTTAACATTAAAACATAGTTCATGCATTTCTAAGCATTTAAGCAACCTGAACAAGCTTCGATTTTTGAAAAGAGGTCATCAAGGAGAGAGTATCCATGATGACAGAGAACAGCTCTGGGTTCAGGAGATAGTCTAGCTTCAATCAATTGAAGCATTTTGGAAACTGGAATGGGTGAAGCAGCATGCGATGATGAAGAACTAGCTTCGGAGTTTGTCATTTTGAAGGATGTGTTGTAGGATTTTAGTACAGGTTTTGAGAGTGAAGGTTTTGAATTTTCAAGCTTTTTAACAATGGCGGTTTGAGAAAATATGAGTATGTAGAAGATGAAGCAGTCAAACTAACATATATATATCGGCATATCAACGCGTAGGATTAAATGATATAAATTGAATTAAATCTACGGTTGAGATTACTCCCTGAAGTGATGAATTTCCCGCTCATTCCAGCGATTTATCTTCACACGCCATAGGGTTGTGACGTAGACGAGTCACATCTCTGCAGTCGCACGAATATCGAAGTCTACTGCATTTAATGATCTTTCCCTTTTTCTCTCAATTTTCTGACATTCTCGACTCTTGGTATTATGTAAATAAATGACATTCAATGTTAATCATTAGTAAGGAACAGCAAGAGAGTGGAGAATTAAATTTGAGCGAATTAATTGACAAAATAAATAGCGAGAGTTTAATTCCCCCTTAATAAATGCTAGACAGATCGTTTTGATGTGAAAACAATTTGTTCTTCGATGATCTCTCGCTGTTGATAACAAGTAACGTCTAGCTGTTGGTTCGATAATCTCTCGCTGTTGAGAATAATTAACATCTAGCTGTTTAGAATGTTTGAGACGAACAGCTAGACATTTGTATTTTCAACAGCTCGCTGTTAATTAATAACTCATCTAGCTGTTGTTTGTTTAGACCAGTTTGAAATGATAGTTTGATTATTTTTCTTCATAGGTTCCCCCTTGATTGATGTACCAGATAGTTGGATCAATCTGTCTCTTAGGTTTCCCTTGAACAGCTAGACGGCAAGGTAAATGATCTAGTTGTCGTGGAAGTTGACAATCAAGAAATGGAATGATTAATAAACAGATGGATTAAAAATAGTGTAACAACAGATCGTATTGTACCATTTACTATCTGTTGTTTACACTTGTACCAATTTCGATTAGGTTGATTAATCCCAACTTGCCACAAAGCATTTTGAATTTGTCCTCGGCTAATGCTTTTGTTAGGATATCAGCTCGCTGTACATCAGTATGAATCTTCTCTATTTTGATATTCTTTCTTTCCACGTGGTCACGGATGAAATGATGACGAACATCCACGTGTTTGCATTGAGTATGAAGTACTGGATTTTGTGTTATTGCTATGGCGCTTGAGCTGTCACAAAATATTTGAACTGCATCCATCTGTACTTCGTAATCTTTGAGCTGTTGTTTGAGCCATAGGATTTGTGCTGTGCAACTCCCTGCAGCCATGTATTCTGCTTCTGTTGTAGAGGTTGCAACCGAAGTTTGCTTTTTAGAAAACCACGAGATGAGCTTGCTTCCAAGAAATTGACAAGTCCCAAAAGTGGATTTTCTATCAAGCTTGCAACCTGCATAATCAGAATCAGAATAACCAGTTAATACAAAATTATCATCACATGGATACCATAAACCTATCTCAATGGTCCCTTTGAGATAACGCAAAATTCGTTTGGCTGCTTCTAAGTGGGATTCCCTTGGACTTACTTCATACCTAGCACAAACACCAACTGCAAAAGTAATATCAGGTCGACTAGCAGTTAGATATAAAAGTGAACCGATAATACCACGATACAGTTTTACATCTATTGCCTTCCTGAGTGCATCAGGACCAATCTGCCCATTGGTTTGCATAGGGATTTTTCTAGGTTTGCAATCTTTAACTCCAAACTTTGTGATGAGATCGTTGATATATTTGGATTGATTTATTAGGATCCCATCAGCAGATTGTCTGACTTGTAAACCCAAGAAGAAGTTCATTTCCCCCATCATTGACATTTTGTACTTGTCCTGCATTAGTTTGCTAAATTTGTTACATTGGAATTCAGATTTGGATCCAAAGATGATATCATCAACATAAATTTGGACTAAAAGGATATAGTCTTGAACTTTGATGGTGAATAATGTCTTGTCAACTGATCCTCATTTGAATCCCGATTGAAGTAAGAATGTAGACAGTGTCTCATACCAAGCTCGAGGAGCTTGTTTTAGTCCATACACTGCTTTAGCTAATCTGTACACCTTGTTTTCATCTTCAACTTCAAACCAGGTGGTTGTTCCAAGTAGACTTCTTCTTCCAGAATGCCATTTAGAAATGCACTTTTTACATCCATCTGGAATACTTTGAAACGTTGGAATGCTGCATAAGCAAGAAACAATCTGATAGCTTCTAGTCGTGCCACGGGTGCGAAGGTTTCATCAAAGTCGATTCCTTCTTGTTGACAATATCCCTTGGTGACTAGCCTTGCTTTGTTTCTCACTACTTCACCTGTTTCATCTCTTTTATTCTTGAATATCCATTTGACTCCTATAACTCCTTGATGTCTCGGTCGATCTACCAAGTACCATACATCATTTCTCTTAAACTCATTTAACTCCTCTTGCATGGCATTGATCCAATCTGTACTTTGCAAGGCTTCTTCGATGTCCTTTGGTTCGGTGTGGGCAAGATAGCAGCTTAGTAATGCACTTTCTCCATGCATGCGTCTAGTTTTAACCCTATCTGTTGGGTTCCCAACAATGAGATCAGATGTATGGCTATCTACCCATCTTCTTCGTCTTTTCATTTCATCCGCAGATACTTCGATTTCCATTTCATCGGGTGGATTCTCGAATACAGGATGTAGTAGGTACATCAAAGAGATCGTTTACAAATGCTTGATACTTCATTTAAATCAATACTTGATACTTCATTTACCAATTGTCGAACAGATGGTTGTTGAGTTGAGGGAGGGGGAGATTGAGTGTTTTGTTCATCAACAGATGGTTGAGAATGTTCATGTGAAGTTCCACCTTCATTTGTTTCCCCTAGATGAGAGAGTTGTCCATCTGTTCCCCCTTGCTGTGGCTTGTTGGGTCCCGGGAGAGCAGGTGTGGTGTATGGGGGGGGGGGAATACACCACAATCCAACTTTTCGCGTTTGGCTGTTTGAACAGCAGGTTGAGAATCAGCTCACTGTTGATACCAGAATAGCTCGCTGTTAATAGCAGTCGATCTCCTCTGTTGTAGAGAGATTTCTAGCTGCTCAAGTAAGTTCTCAACACAGAGCGTGAGCGATCTGTCAAGGAGCAGATAGACTGGCAGCTAGCTGGAGCTTACCAGACGATCTGTCCAAACACAGATCGTGTGCGGAAGCTGTGAGTATGTTGGTTGCTCTTACACTTAGAAAATATGTTTTGTTTATACCGAGTGTTCTTTATGAAGTTGATTCAAATGCACAGCTCGCTGTTGGGTAACAGCTCGCTGGTGAAGTGATAAACAAAGAATCAAACTAATGCAATGCAAAATATAAAAGAACACACATTATTTAACGTGGTTCGGGAAACCCCCTACGTCCACGATCGATCAAAGCTAGAACGATGAATCCCTTAACCTTGGATCCTTCGCTTATTTATCCTCGTTGAGTACGAGCTAAAAATCGCTTATTTATTCTCGTTGAGTACGAGATCGAGTACGAGATCTGGGTTCGGTTTTATAATCGTTCTTCCTCCGATCTTTTGGCTATGGAGGAAACTAGAACTATGGGCTTTGTGGGCTCAAAACTAATGTAAGTTCTAGCGGGTTTATCTTCAGAATAATGGTGATCTCTCTCTAATTTACAACACTCAAGGATGTATATAATCTATATCTAGTGTTGAATAAATCAATGGAAAACTGGAGAGAATCTTGTAGCGTTGTAGCTTTTTCTGGGCAATATCACGAACTCACCTTCCTAATTCTGAAGAAGGCTTGAAGTATTTATAGGCATATTTGAATTATAGCCGTTGGAAGTCTTTGCAGCTTTTGCAGTAAGCATTAAATGCTCTTTTGACCGTTGACTGCTGACTGTACTTCTAGCCGTTGGAGTTTGTCCTACGTGGATGTTGACGTGGCATAGGACAGGTAGGCTTTATCAATTTAGGTAGATTAAAGCTTCCTCCAACTGGGATGAGCAGCTCGTTTGAACCTCATAGGAACAGGTGGATTAAAACAACCTTTAGGCGAGCAGGTTGTATCCAATAAACATAGAGCTGACTCCTTATAGACAACAGATCGATCTGCTATCGATCTGTTATGCATATGTCTCGCTGTTCCATAGTGTTTAGCTGTTCCATGAACTCTAGCTGTTCTAGCTGTTCCATGAACTCTAGTTGTTCCATGAACTCTAGCTGTTCTATGAACTCTGGCTGTTCCATGAACTCTAGCTGTTCTAGTTGTTCGATGAACTCTGGCTGTTCCATGAACTCTAGCTGTTCTAGCTGTTCCATGAACTCTAGCTGTTCCATGAACTCTAGCTGTTCTATCTGTTCTATGAACTTTGGCTTTTCCATGAACTCTAGCTGTTCTAGCTGTTCTATGAACTCTAGCTGTTCCATGAACACTAGCTGTTCTAGCTGTTCCATGAACTCTGGCTGTTCCATGAACTCTAGCTGTTCTACACAGCTCGCTGCTGTGAATAGGTGAATTCATTTTTCTTGAAGTCCACCTTTTGATATACACAGCTCGCTGTTGATCACTTGTTGTTGATCACTAGCTGTTGATCACTGGTTGTTGATCACTAGCTGTTGATCACTATCTGTTGATCGCTATCTATTGATCACTTGTTGTTGATGTCTAGCTGTTGGAGTCTATAAACAGCTAGCTGTCCATCGATCTGCTATCGATCTTCTATCGATCTGTCCTCGGTAAGAATGCTTGCATGTTGTGCGATAAAAGATGCAATAAAAACTAAGTCTAGATGGATCAGGTTAGTCCTATGAATAGATCGTTACATCGATCTGTTCTCACATTTTGACTTAACCTGCTACACCACAAGGTCGATCTTTATAGCACAGATCGTTAATTTAATCTGGCCTTACAGGTTGATCTCCCTTCTACTAGATAGACAAAATAAGATCAAGCTCTATGACACAGGTTGTAAACTCAACCTGATCTTACATGTTAGCTGATCTACTATTGAGAACACAGATGGTTCCTATGGACACGATCTGTCTTTCATCGATCTGTTCTTACACTTAACCATCTGTTGAGTCTATCTATTCTAGACAAAAATAAAGCATAAACATCTAAGCATCAATAGACATTAAAGCGTAAGCACAGTTTAATATTATGCATATATAATATGGTTTCGCATCATCAAAACATATAAATAATGATTTCCACAATCATCAAAAATGTTCCCAACAATTTCCCCCTTTTTGATGATGCCGAAACCATCACAATAAAACCACACACATTTATGAGCAGATGTAGAAACTACTTACCTTATTACCTGGACATGATATGGACATGAGCTAAGCTGGTATGCTGCTTCCTTAACCATCGGATTCCCCCTTAATGATAAGCCTCTCTTGACCCATTTTTGGCATAGATACTTTCAAGATCCATTTTCCCCCTTTTCGGCATTATCAAAAAGGTCATCAAAAAGGTTCCATCTGTGGATGTCCAACTTGATATCTCCTTCTCAGCAGGTAGTCTGTCCAGCATGCTCTTCAGCAGCGACCTGTTTTCTGAGAGTTTCCAACTTCGGATTCTGATTTTCTAATGAATAGACTTTTCCGAAGCGAAACGGAGAGACGGTCAAGACGCATCGCTTTGCCATGCGTTGTAGGCTTCTGGAGCTAAATTTCATCATCTGCTAGCTCAATCTGCAATCCTTTGATGAAAATCATCGATCTGTGATTTTCAAACTGCATCGAATTTGATAAACCATTCCCCCTAGTTGATATGGCCTCATTCAATATATATTTGGGGTGAAATGGTGGTCTGCTAGCTCTTCCTTCATATGGTCTGTTCCCCCTTGATTAGTGGTCTCTTTATTGAGTTTTAAACCACAAGATGAATTAAAGACCTCATCTCCTTGAGCTTGAAACCATTTGTTGAAATTCTGAATTTTTAATCCAATGGTATCTCTAGTTGACCTGGATGTTAGTACAAGCTGATCAAGCTGATCAAGCTGATGCTTCCACCTGTTGGTCTATCTGCTTTGAATATTTTAGGAGTGAGCTGTGATGGGTAGACTTTGCTTCTTTCTGCTTGAGACAGATGCATCCACAAATTTGATTAAGCGTCCTCAATCTCATTTACTTAGCAACATTCGATTAATTCTGAAAGAAGACATGAAATAACATGAGACAATTCATTTTTATTAGAAATTTATGAACATAACAGCTTATTTCAATTGAAATACAAGCAGATTGGGATAATTTGAGTTAGAAGTTTTGAACAGCTAGCTGATACAAGCTTAAGCTGGTTCCCCCTTAATCTGCTATCCATAGATAAGCTTTTTCGCTTGTAGAATTGTTGAAGATGCTTTGTAGAGAGACAACTTGATGAATGCAGTTAGTTGTTGGTATATTGAGCTCTTGATGCAGCTTGCTAGTAATTTGATGATCTGTACCACTTGTATTTGAACCACTTGTTGATTATTGGTACATGATCTGTTGGTGACGATCTGTGTCCACGATCTGTGAGCTGCATTTTTGCTTTGCATTCCCCCTCGCTAGATAACTCCTTGAATTTCATGGAGTTAAGCTGCTTCCCGCTGTGTACCCCTTTTTAACGATCTGGGCACTGATCTTAAGTCACGGTCTATTTATTTCTCTGTGAATTTCATGTGACTTGATCTTTTAGCTGATTGATGTCGTGTTGTCTTCTTGCTGGTAGTACAGATCGTTACAGATACTCTCTTTGTTGATTGATCTGTACTTTATTACTTATGTTAAATCCATTGAAGCAACAACTGCGGCTCCAGCTTGTCAGTGATCCGTTTTAGTCCATCTTGACTTGATTTGATCACCTCTCTGCGCATTGGCCTAAAGCTGCTATATATATTTTTGAGAACGAGCTGGCCTGTCCTTTTTCTTGGCAGGTGGCTCTATGATTGCAGCAGTGGGAGATGCATTCTTCCCTCTTGGCCAGTAATCGATTTTTCTCGCTCCTTCCTGCATAGGAACGTTAGATAAATCTATTGACAGTTCAGATCGATTAGAATTTACCACATTAGAATCATCCTCATCTTCCAAAATTCGAACCATATACGCTTCGTCATCTGATGATAAGCTTGAGGAAGAATCTGTGGAATCCTCGACTAGCAGAACAACTTTCTTTCCTTTGAGCTGTCTGTCGGAGTTCATCGAGCTGCTTGAGTTCTCCCGCATTCTATCGCGGTAGAGCTTCTTGTACTTGTTATCACGTACTTCAATCTCTTTGAATCTCCTAGTCATGGAGGCATATTCTTGCATAAGTTGTTCATACGAAATCTCTTCTTGAGCTTCGCTGGTGGAGGTCATCTTTGAAGATGATCTTGCTTTAAATGCAACCTCCTTTTTCCTTTTGGCTTCAGCTTCTTTGTTGACCTTATCTGTGCCATGAAGTCTGTTAATTTCGTACTCATTACCTGAAAGAATATTAAATATATCATCACAAGATAAAGAGTTGAAATTTGATCTTGTTTGGATCAAGGCAACATAGATATGCCAATTTGCAGGTAGAGCTCGGATGATCTTCATGTTTAGTTCACGTTGGGTGTATTTGTTTGGACTCATGGATGCAATTTCCAGCGCGATCTCTGTGAATCTGTTCTGCATCTCTTAAATCGATTCATTAGGTTTCATCCGGAACTCCTCGAACTTGTTGCAGGCAATAGATAGCCTGATCTCCTTCATCCCCTCTGATCCCAAGCTTAATTGCTTTAATATATCACACATCTCTTTGGCAGTTTCCAGGTGTCTAATCTTGGCCACATGCACGCCATGTACGGTACTCGATATGAGCCCTTTTGCATAATTATCCAGTTCAGCGACCCTGCGTTCTACACTTGTGAATGTCATGGGATCTTTACAATTTTTCACTCCAGCTTGGTCTCCTTTTGTCTGCTCCTCTCCATCTTCATAGATAATGGCTAGTCCATTTTGGATAATGTCCCACATTTGCACATGACGAGCTCGTAGGCACATTTCAATTCTGTAACTCCATTCATTGTAGCCTTCGATGGAGAATTCTATGCAAGACCTGAGAAGATGAGAATCCATATGCAACAGAATGCAGTAAGGGATGTAAAATAATTTTCTAAGTTAGGATCTATTCAATTGACCACGCAGGTTGAAAACCCGTGTAAAAGATACAGTGGTCGGTTGAACCACTGCTCTGATACCACTTGTTGGGTCCCGGGAGAGCAGGTGTGGTGTATGGGGGGGGGGAATACACCACAATCCAACTTTTCGTGTTTGGCTGTTTGAACAGCAGGTTGAGAATCAGCTCGCTGTTGATACCAGAACAGCTCGCTGTTAATAGCAGTCAATCTCCTCTGTTGTAGAGAGATTTCTAGCTGCTCAAGTAAGTTCTCAACACAGAGCGTGAGCGATCTGTCAAGGAGCAGATAGACTGGCAGCTAGCTGGAGCTTACCAGACGATCTGTCCAAACACATATCGTGTGCGGAAGCTGTGAGTATG
This sequence comes from Leonotis leonurus, assembly GCA_026898415.1. Taxonomy (NCBI): domain Eukaryota; kingdom Viridiplantae; phylum Streptophyta; class Magnoliopsida; order Lamiales; family Lamiaceae; genus Leonotis; species Leonotis leonurus. The sequence continues at coordinate 25,205 of JAPKLX010001162.1, forward strand.
TTGGTTGCTCTTACACTTAGAAAATATGTTTTGTTTATACCGAGTGTTCTTTATGAAGTTGATTCAAATGCACAGCTTGCTGGTGAAGTGATAAACAAAGAATCAAACTAATGCAATGCAAAATATAAAAGAACACACAATATTTAACGTGGTTCGGGAAACCCCCTACGTCCACGATCGATCAAAGCTAGATCGATGAATCCCTTAACCTTGGATCCTTCGCTTATTTATCCTCGTTGAGTACGAGCTAAAACTCGCTTATTTATTCTCGTTGAGTACGAGATTACAACTCTCTTGTTTAAACTCGTCGAGTACGAGATCTGGGTTCGGTTTTATAATCGTTCTTCCTCCGAGCTTTTGGCTATGGAGGAAACTAGAACTATGGGCTTTGT
>JAPKLX010002665.1:447-12343 GCA_026898415.1 Leonotis leonurus
AACAATAAAACCTAAAAAGTTCGAATTGGTGTATTCCCCCCCCCCCCATACACCAATCTAGCTCTTTCGGGACCAACAAGTGGTATCAGAGCAGTGGTCCATTTTGACCATTGTTTCTATTTCACAAGAGATTATCTCTGTGTGGTCATCTTGGATAGATCTTGAAAACGTTTTCACAGCATATTGCACTTGCATTTATTTAATCATCTACCTTGAAGTTATGGAAGGACAGATGATACATGCTTGTGAGGATTTCTCCATTGCTGGATATGAAGACTGGAGTTTCAGAATTGAGATGTGTTTACGTGCACAACATATCAAAATGTGGAAGGTCATTACTGATGGACCCATCAAAATTATGAACAAGGGAAGTGCTGAGATAAAGGATGGAACTGGTCCAACTCCTTCACTGGTCATAGTTGAAAAGGAGAAGACTATTGACGAATACACCGTTGAAGAAAGAAAAGAAGCTAGACTCGATGATTTCGCCAAAGGTCTAATTTTGAGCACAGTACGAGGCGTGTACTTGGCCAAGATCAGACATCTTCAAACTGCAAAGGAGATGTGGGATGTACTCAAAGAAATTAGCCGTGGATCAGACATCATTCAAGAAAACAAGCTGTCTATTGCTTGTAACAAATTTGAAGAATTCAAAATGAAGTCTGGAGAGACCATAGCTCAAATGAAGAACCGGTTCACTGAAGTATTGATTGAAATAGCCATCATTGACAAAAACAAGTATTCTCAATGAGAGAAAAACTTGAAAGTCATTCGTGCTCTACCAGCTACTTGGGAAATCTACTCAGCCATGAATCCCATGATGCCAGAGTTTAATTCTCTTACCACTGATTCTCTATTTGATTTACTAACGGGCAATGAGTACGAAATCAATCGTATTCATGGCCATTCTAATTCTTCCTTTAGTAAACCTTCTGCTGCAGGAATGAAAGAAAAAGAAACTGCCTTCAAGGCCAAGTTAAAGGAAAATGAGGTTGAAAAGAAGTCCCCACCAACCGTGGTAGTAAAAGACTCATCTAGTTCAGATGATGAAAACTACCCCACCAAAAAGTACTTCGAGGAGTACTCACTCATGGCTCAAAGATTCCAAAAGATGGAGCTTAGGGCAAACAGATATAAACGCCTCTACAAAGATAACAACAGAAATTTCAAAGGAAGAGATCGATCTGGAGATCGCCCTGAGAAAAGGAATGAGGTAAAATCCACCTCATATGTTAAGGCTGACCTATCTGAATTTTTCTGCTTTAAATGTGGAAGGAAAGGTCATTTCAAAACGGACTGCCCCGATATCTCCAAGGCAGAAAGAGAAGAGCTTAGAAGCAAGCGAGACAAGAAGCTTAGAGAACAACGCAAAGCCATGCTTGCTGAAGAACAAGCTGCTCCAAGCACATTGACCGACAGCTCATCCGAAAACGACGAAGCTTTCATCAACGAAATAGATGAAGAATGGGATGAGTGTCTCATGGGTCATGACAACGGACTCGACAACAATGAGGTAGTAAATAATTGTTCTTCTCCTATTTCTAACTCATCTCTAAATGACTCGGGTGACGAAGAGGAGATAGATGAAGAAGGCGAAGACGATCTGTCCATTGAAGACTTCACCAAACTCATGGAGGATCATGCAAGATTGAACAAAATGTTCAAACATGCGATAAAAGAAAATGGAAGAATGGCAAACACAATTCAAGAAATGAAGGAAATTAGCAACTCGTTTAATAAAAGAGAAAATGCTCTACTTCAGGAACTCAAAAGTAAGAGCGAAGAAAATTACACCTTGAACGCCAAAATTTCTGATCTTATTGATCGAGAAGCTTCTGCTCAAAGAAGAGTCGATGACTTGAGTGCAATGGTCAACCACTCGATACACAAAAAGGAGGATCGAACTCAACTCATCATCGACATGCAAAGACGAGCTGCGGATCGTACATGACTTGGATTTAATGGAGTTGACAAAGGTCCACCAAAAGGAAACTTTGTCAAAGAAAAGGGAAAAGATAAGATTGTTAATCTCAACAACAATTCAAGACAGCCACAAGCTATCTTGATCAAGGAACAAGGTCAGCAACAACAAAGATTCACCACACAAGGGATTGGATTTCAACCAAGAAAACAGCCTGCTCAAAGGACAAACCAAACTGCTCCTCAGTTTAATGACCAGCGAGCTCCTCAGTCATTCAACCAGAGGCAACGATCTGCCCCTCACAAACAATCTACTCCTAGAAAACAAGCTGTGTCAAAACAACTACCTGCCAAGAAGAGAGTTGTGTATATCGACTTTAGTGGGAAACAAATCAGACCTTCACAGAATGTTACTATAATTAGACAAATTTGGGTTCCAAAGGGAACGGTGTCTACTAACAAAGCACCCTCATTCAGTGGGGTAGCTAAATAAATTTTCATTGCAGGATAGGAGATCGATGAAAAGAAAGCACGCAGCTCGGGCGCGGTATGGATACTTGATAGCGGATGCTCCAAACATATGACATGCAACAAGAACTTGTTAATCAACTACAAGGAGAGCACTGGACCGAATGTTACTTTTGGAGGAAACTCAAAAGGATACACAAAGGGTTATGGTGATCTTCAAGTTGGTAACACTACTATTCTAAATGTATCTTATGTTGAAGGATTAAATCACAATCTATTCTCCATTAGTCAATTCTGTGCTAATGACAAGAGAGTAGAATTTACAGCTAACAAGTGTGTTGTCAAAAATATAGAAGGAGAAGAAAGTCTTCTTACTGGGATTTTGCAGGACAGGTTGTACATTGTACAATGGAATGATCAAAATGAAACCTGTCTAGTGACAAAATCAAATACGGAAACCAGCTGGCTGTGGCACAAACGGTTGAGCCACCTGAACTTCAAAACAATCAACAAGCTAGTGAAGGACAAATTGGTTGAAGGACTACCTGCTCAAATATACGACAAAGACCATATATGTGAGGCTTGCCAAGCGGGGAAACAAACAAGAGCATCATTTCCCACAAAGGCAGCTCACTCCACTTCAAGAATATTGGAACTTCTACATCTAGACCTTTTTGGACCTGTATCTCCATTAAGTGTAAACGGTAGAAAATATACTCTTGTCGTTATAGATGATTTCTCTAGATTTACTTGGGTTATTTTCATGTTCAAGAAAAAGGAAACACTAGAGAAACTACCTGATCTCCTCAACAAACTTTCAAATCAAAAGGAGTCATCCATCATCACAATTCGATCTGATCGTGGAACCGAATTCATCAATCACATGATCGAAGGATACTGCTCAAAAATGGGAATTCAGCATCAAACTTCAGCAGCTCGTACACCACAACAAAATGGGATTGTGGAAAGACGCAACCGATCTCTCAAGGAGGCTGCCCGAACTATGCTAAATGAGATCAACCTTCCTAAGAAATTCTGGGCAGAAGCAGTCAACACAGCCTGCTATACTCAAAATCGATCTGTTGTGACAAAACGTCATGGGAAAACTCCATACGAGTTGTGGAACAACAGGAAGCCTCGAATCTCTTACTTTAGATCATTTGGATGTAAATGTTAAATTCTCAACAATGGGAAAAATCAATTAAAAACATTTGATAGCAAAAGTGATCAAGGAATATTTTTGGGATATTCTGAGATCAGTAAAGCTTATAGAGTTTTTAATAAAAGAACCCTTGTTGTGGAAGTAACACCACATGTTATTTTTGATGAAGCCAATTTTGAAGTCTCAGGAACAGATAACGTCTCTTCAAAAGATGATCTCTCTCACTCAACATTGAGAAACTCCACAGATAGACTCATTGATGACATTCTATTATGGAGTCCACGAAGAGATGAAGATGAAGAAGAAACTAATAATCAACCTGCTGGAGAAAAGCCACAGCAAGGGGGAACAGATGGACAACTCTCTCATCCAGGGGGAACTAATGAAGGGGGAACTTCAGTTGAACATTCTCAACCATCTGTTGATGAACAAAGCTATCAATCTCCCCCTCCCTCAACTCAACAACCATCTGTTCAACAATTGGTAAATGAAGTATCATGCATTGATTTAAATTCTAACGATATCTTTGATGTACCTACCATAGATCATCCTGAATTTGAGAATCCACCTGACGAAATGGAAATCGAAATATCTGAGGAGGAAATGAAAAAGTGAAGAAGATGGATAGATGGCCATCCTTCTGACCTCATTGTTGGGAACCCTACGGATAGAGTCAAAACAAGACGCATGCATGGAGAAAGCGCATTACTAAGCTGCTATCTTGCTCACACCGAACCTAAGGACATCATAGAAGCCTTGCAAAGTGCAGATTGGATCAATGTCATGGAAGAAGAATTGAACGAGTTCAAGAGAAATGATGTGTGGTATTTAGTGGATCGACCTCATCATCAAGGTGTGATTGGAGTCAAATGGATATTCAAGAATAAAAGAGATGAAACAGGTGAAGTAGTAAGAAACAAGGCAAGGCTAGTCGCAAAAGGTTATTGCCAGCAAGAAAGGATAGACTTTGATGAGACATTTGCACCAGTTGCAAGACTCGAAGCCATCAGATTGTTTCTTGCTTATGCAGCTTTCCAACGATTCAAAGTATTTCAGATGGATGTAAAAAGTACATTTTTGAATGAGATTCTGGAAGAAGAAGTCTATTTGGAACAACCACCTGGGTTTGAACTTGAAGATGTGAGCAAGGTGTACAGATTGGTTAAAGCAGTGTATGGACTAAAGCAAGCTCCTCGAGCTTGGTATGAAACACTGTCCACCTTCCTACTACAATCGGGATTCAAACGAGGATCAGTTGACAAGACATTATTCACCATCAAAGTTCAAAACGATATCCTTTTAGTTCAAATTTATGTTGATGATATCATTTTTGGATCCAAATCTGAATTGCTTTGTAACAAGTTTAGTAAGCTAATGCAGGACAAGTACAAGATGTCAATGATGGGAGAAATGAACTTCTTCCTAGGCTTGCAAGTCAAGCAATCGGCTGATGGGATCCTAATTAATCAATCCAAATACATCAACGATCTCATCACAATGTTAGGAGTAAAAGATTGCAAACCAGGAAAAATACCAATGCAAACTAATGGGCAGATTGGCCCTGATGTACTCGGGAAAGCAATAGATGTAAAATTGTATCGTGGTATTATTGGTTCACTTTTATACCTAACTGCTAGTCGACCTGATATTACTTTTGCAGTTGGTGTTTGTGCTAGGTATCAAGCAAGTCCAAGGGAATCCCACTTAGAAGCAGCCAAACGAATTTTACATTATCTCAAAGGAACCATTGAGATAGGTTTATGGTATCCTTGTGATGATAATTTTGAATTAACTGGTTACTCTGATTCTGATTATGCAGGTTGCAAGCTTGATAGAAAATCCACATCTGGGACTTGTCAGTTTCTTGGAAACAAGCTCATCTCGTGGTTCTCTAAAAAGCAAACTTCGGTTGCAACCTCAACAACAGAAGCAGAGTACATGGCTGCAGGGAGTTGCACAACACAAATATTGTGGATCAAACAACAACTAAAGGACTATGAAATATACATGGATAGTGTGCCCATATTTTGCGATAGCTCAAGTGCAATTGCCATCACGCAAAATCCTGTTCTTCACACTCGCTGCAAACATGTGGATGTTCGTCATCATTTTATTCGTGATCATGTTGAAAAGAAGAACATCAAGATAGAGAAAATTCACACTGATATGCAGCGAGCTGACGTTCTCACAAAAGCATTACCCAAAGATAGATTCAAAATGCTTTGTGGAAAATTGGGATTAATAAATCTTGAATTTGGTACATGGGTTGATGACAGCTAGCTGGTGGTAAAAAGCTATCTGTTATCTCACCCTTAATTCTAGCTACTTATTTACTAAGTATTAATGTGCTGTTAAACTTGTGCCTAATTTCAAATTCATAACCTGTTTTACTTCAACTAGTTACAGCCTGTTGTTTAGTTTAAAACATGTAGCAGGTCGTTCAAAGAAGAAAAACAACCTGCTGCCTGTTCTCAAAAGCTGCAAGCAGCTTGAAAGTAAAAGCAAACAGCCAGCTGCCTCTATTCTAAATGACTAGTGCAGATCGTTCACAGAAACGATCTGCTCACAAAAGCAGTGTGCTTCACAAAATAAATCATAGCAGCTAGCTGGTACCAACTACTATAGCAGATCGTTAAATCACAAAATGATCTGCTGGAGCAATTAATTAAGGGGGAATCAAGCTCAAACAATCAAGGGGGAATCAAGATCATTTATTTCTCTAACTCTTTGATTATTTAATTCTAATGATTAACATTAAATAATATTAATTGCTTGGAAATGTCTATCGCCTCTATGTCAGAAAAGGTAGAGGATAAAGTGCTGATCATTTAATGTTGCAGTCCTCGGTTACCGTTTCGAGGCAATGATGTGACACAGTTTCGATGGCGTATGATCTTCACTTGAATTTAGGCGGCAAATCATTAAAACAAGGGAGTAATCTCAACCGTCTCTTACCATTACTTTTATATGTTTTAATCTGCGCCGTTCTTTATTTCCTTATAAATAGTCAAGTGTTTGACTGTTCATCTCACACTCAAAATTTTCCTCTCATAAAACCCTAAACCGCCATTATTGTCCTCGCACCTTCATACTAAGCTTTTCTGCAACTTAATATTTTTTCAAATCCTTGATTCTGTTTCAAAATGTCTGCTTCCGAAGCGAGCTCTTCATCTTCTCAAGAAAAACCGATTACATTATCGGAGATGCTTCATACTATAGAGGCAAAATTAACACCGGAGCCTCGTGCTGTACTAGAACATCATGGGTTTCGAGCCTTAGATGTCTTATTTAGCAAAATCGTGGCTTGCAAAGGTTACAAACCTTGAAAATAATGAATTGTATTTTATCGCTTCTAATGCTTACTTACTATGTTATTTCACACTAATTCTGATTATCTATGTGTTCTTAATGTTTAATGTGAAATTACTTTAATTCTCATACTGAGGTCCATCTACTCGTTACTGATTATCAAAATCCATTTTCACAATGCTTAACATTAATGCCTCCTTGTAGGGTTTCACAAGATAATCACCACAGAACCCGATTATTTCATTCCTTGACAAATTGCTTTATTCTATTGTTCGTGGATGGTTGATAATGGCGATGAATATACAGTCAAAATACCGGTTGGAAAGTCAAAGGAAGACAACATACGAACGACTGTGATTGAAATGATTCTTCAAACATATCACTTGAAGGATGAAGGAGATATCATGATTGAAGAAATTACGGATGCGCAAATCCAAAGTACTCTTGACATCATACTGGCACAACCATTCCAATGGACTGGAAAAGCATTTAATCGATCTCTAATGCTGCCCAGTTATCGCCTTCTTCTTGATTTTGTACAAAAGGTGTTCTTTGGACACCAATGCACTTTTGACTCAGTGACAGCTGGGAAACTAAAAGTCATGACTGCAGTTCTATTCAATCTCAAGGTCAATTGGGCCAGATCGCTGTTAAAACTTATAGTTGATGAAGAACAGCAGATCGACATTCGCCTAGACAGCACAGGAAATTGCACAAGGTTGAACGTTAAACGACCTCTTCGACTCTCCACAAAACTAAGTGTCCTCATTGCTGGTTCCTTCCAGAAAGACAAATGGCACAAATCAGTTGATTTTAGCAAGGACTGGGTGTTGCCAAGGACCAGACATCAGATGGAAATGTCGTTGGGCATTGCTTCCCAAATTTTCCTAAAGGTCACGGATGACAAGTTAAAACAAGAACTTATCCGCGTGGGTAAATCAAATCCAGAGTGGAATGTACCAACGAAGAAGCCAGAGACAGTTGGTGAAGCCGCTGCTGCTCATGCTCAAGAAGAAGTGATAAAGGAATGAGCTGTCAAGAGAAAGGCAGCTGGTAACCCCAAGCCAGCTGCTGATGCCAAAGGAACAAAGAAGCCAAGGAAAACAAAGAGCAAACCCACTGCTCGAAACTTGGAGGAAGATTTGAATGCCACTGCTGACCAATCTAAGGAGCCATCTGCTCCCGAACTAAATGAAGCTGAAGTTGAACTTAACATACACGAGCAACCCGCTGATGACATTGTGGAACGTTTAAAGGGTGCACAATTACTCTTCAAACAGCTGCAAGACAAGGCAACTGAGACTGTGATCAAGTTGATGCCGGGAATCAAACTTACTCCAGCCACATTTGAGATGGCTCAAAGATTTCAAAATTATCTAGAAATCAGGGATTGCAAGTTCTACATATTGGAAGCTATCTTATTGTTATTCTCAATCAGCGAGCTGAAAGCCGAGGAAAACAAATTGCAAACACATTTTGGGTTTCTTGACGTACTAGATGCAAGGCAGTATTTTCGCACTTATGTACTGACCAAGATGAAGGAGGAAGCTGCCACTCTTCAAATTGATCTTACTCCTTATTATGACAAGGAGAAGGATTTGTATTCATTCGCCGTGGACTTGCAGTCGGGCGATTTTGACGAGATTTTCAATTTTGATGTACAAACTACCGAGACAGAAAAGCTCATTGCCTCATCCTCATCTCAGCCCGCTGATTCAATCCACAAGGAAGAACCATCTGCTTCTATGGAACCATCTGCCCCAGTTCAAGAAGTTCCAGCCCCTACTGAACACTTAGAAGAAATCTACACTCAAGGCACAGCACCGGATGACTTTCCACTTCATACTTTGGACGAATTGCTCTCTGCAAATCTCAGTGCCCACATGACAGCAGATCAACTTAGCGCACTTATTCATGAGAGGATTAATAATCGATCTGCTGCATTAGCCAATTTTGTGTTCTCCGCTGCTGAGCGCGCCCTGCAAACTGCTGAAAAGAATGTCCAGCTCGCTCACTCTAAACTCTCCGAAGAGTTGCATAAAGACTTGGACAGTGATCGTGAAGTCTTTGATAAATATAAGGAAGAAACAAACTGCAAAATTGCTGCCATTCAAGAAGAGACAAAATCTTTTGAGAGCAAGATGAATGCAGCTGGAGCGAAGATGGTTGAAGAGGTGAAAAAGCATGTGGAGCAGCAATACGTGGACATGGAGAAAACCACTATTCCTGCAGTGGTTAAAAACACGCTGCCCACTTTACTCAAAGACCGGCTGCCAGAGGCTTTGAAAGACGAAGATGTTGCAACTAGCAACGAAATTTTCCTTATCAACAAACAAATTACTGACATGAAGGTAACACACAGCGCGTTGGCTGTAAATTTTGGATCTCACATCAAAGACTCTTCTAAGCAGTTCAATGAGATTAATGGAAATATCTCTGCATTTCTACAATACAAAGAGGATTCTGAAGCAAAGTTCAAAGCTCTTCATGACGAGCTTGCCTCCCTTCGACTTATCATTTCTAAAGAGTTCATTGCTGATGTCGAAAAGGGGGAAGGAAAGAAGGTTGTCCAGCCCGCTGCTCCCTCTCAAATCAAAAAGAAGCCTGCTGCTCCCAAGAAAAAGAAGCTAACTGCTAAACAAATTGCTGAAGCCAAGCAATTGCAAAAAGAGAATGAAGACAAGGCCAAAAAGGCAGCAGACCGTAAAGGAAAGAAAGTCATGACTGAAGATGATGAGAATGAAGAAATGTTTTTGGATGGATGTACTGCTGAGCAGATCGCTGATCCGAAATTCAGAAATCTATGGAGAGCCGAGAAACAAAGGCAAGGAGTGACTGGTGTTTTAGATGAAAAGAATGAATCTCCTGATGAAGAAGAAGAAGAGCCAACTAATCCAGTATTCAAATTTTTTGAAAAATACCAACTTAAAGATGCTCAAAATCTCACTTGGCTACACGCAAAGAAAGCAGCAAGATGGAATCAATTGATAAAAGAGTTTGTGATGCAACACTACTATCTGCTGGATGAAGACACGCAAGGTGGAAATGTGGATGATCTGTTCAGAGAATTCTTAAAGCAACACAAGAATCAAACCTTTGTGGAATATCTACATAGACAATCTGCAATGCACAATCATCCACTCACTGCACCAAAGAAAACGACTCTTCTATATCCAAGAATTCCTGGAACCACTGAAGTTGATCACACAGCTGTTTTAAACGCCATAAATCGATCTGCACAGCTAATGGGTTATCCCATTGATTTCAACAATAAAGACTACCGAAGGATATTCAATGGAATTTACGCAAGTTTTGGCGTGCCATCTGAACTAAGGCAACGTGAAATGGTAGAAAGGAGGAGGCAACAGCTAGCTGATCAACAAAGAAGACAATCACAATCTTAAAAATTAGTTCTTTTTGATTTTGCAGCGATCTGACATAATTGTATGTTGTAAAAACGTGATTGATCTATAAAGTATAGAAGTTTATTTTGAAAAACAACCTGATGACAATATCTCTTTGTCCAGGCAATGTTTTATGTTGTTAATTTATAATCATGCATTATATCTATATTCAACATTAATTCTTCATAATTAAAAGAAAATATAAATGTAGGTTTCGACATCATCAAAAAGGGGAAAATTGTTGGGAACCCCATGAATTCATATTGGTTTTGATGATATTACTCGAAACTACACTTTGTTGTTTTGGAAACCTAGTAGTCATTGTCATCTATTAAGAAATACCTTAAGTGTAGTAGAAGAAGATCGTTTTTGGCATATGAATAACGATCTGTATTATTCTTGATTAAAGGTATTCTGGACACAATGATTACCATGAGAACAAGTTTCTTCCCTTGTAAGTCAGCTAGCTCCTAGATTGGTGAGCAGATCGTTCTTATACATAAATAACGATCCGCTTCCTAAATAAACAGCTCGCTGACAATGTTACTTGGTTCTTGGTCTCAATCTTATAGTTTATCCTTTAACAAATCACAATTGTAAAAGTGGCTTGAAGTTTCAAGTCGACTTATAACGATCTGGTTACATAGACTTGGATTAGCTTAGAAAATAAAATATACTTGTAATTCATTACAAGTGTTTTAGCAGCTAGGTTTCAAGTCAGCCCGCTGCTTGGAACTAACATCAGATCGTCTTCGTCGACTACATATGAATGGGCAGCTCGTTCTCAAAATCAGTCCGCTGCTCTCTCGCCAACAACATTACTTCAAGTCATTACTATAGGCGAAAGCAGCTAGTTCCAAATGATTGCATCAATCTGCAGTCATCTCAAGCAGCAGATCGTTTGTGTCCAAAAACGATCTTGTCATCTCTACCATACATATAGCAGATCGTTTTATACCAAAAACGATCTAGTCGATTCAATTCAATGGAGAATGAGATGAAGTTCAAACACAAAGGACAGCGAGCTGATATGACATCAAACTCAAGCTGTTCCTCACAGTAACTACGGTGGACTGCCGACATACCTAAATTTGTCTCAAGTCAACCACTCCTTGTATTGTCACATCAACAGCATGCTTTAAGGAATGAAGGACAAGAATATCAAAATTCTAGTACGGTGAATCATTCCCAGTATGGCAATACATTGGGAAATCTCATGAAAGGTGGTAACCACTCTCATTTTGACAGCGCGTGCTTCAACAACACTGCCATGCATTTAATGCAGTCATTAATGCGATGAAGAAGGACATCTTCTTCTCCAACGGATAGTTTTCTTCAAAGAGGTTATAAATACCACCTTCACTTCAAGAAACGAGTACGAGAATTCACGATGACAAAGCTTAAACTCTGCTCAAACATCTTCAAGTATTCAAAGCTCTAAAAGCACTCCTTCAAGCTCTAGAATTCTCTGAGTGTTTCATTATTTCTTGAAGATAGTTTTTCTGGAAATTTTCTGTTTACAAAACCCAAGTTAGGATCTAGTTTTGATCCAAGATTTGTAAGATTTAGATTGTAGTTCTTCAATCTAAGAAGTGTAATCTCAAGTTGTTATCTAGTTTTGATAAAGCTTGAG
>JAPKLX010003597.1:0-10892 GCA_026898415.1 Leonotis leonurus
TCAAGGATTCTCCTTCCAAACCTTAGTGGATGGACTTCAATATTGACGTGTAGGATGATGTCATCTGGTGGTTTGATGACTCTATTGATCTGGTGCTTCGCTGTGATCATCGATCTGGTTGGTGATCTGGTCGGTGACTGTCATAGCAGATCGATTTCTTCTCTTTGAAAAATGTCTTGGTCTTCAACCTAGACTATTATTGAAATGACTTCTATAGGAATAATTCCTTTACATACTAAGTCATCTCCTAATTTGTTCTCTATCAGAATTCACTTTATGCTTAGTGATCTGTTAACATGTAGAACAGTTTAACACCAATCAAAGCTGGAAAAACTAAGTGTGTTTCGAGAGATCATCATCAAAACTAAAATACTTCGGGGTTCCCAACAATTTCCCTCTTTTTGATGATGTCGAAACCACACTTTACAATATAACCCTAATTTAAGCATTAAGAGTGATCTGGTTTGAAAAGCCAGATTGTTTATGTTTTCGTTATTAGGTTATAACGATTAATAGCAGTTAATTATGTCCTGGACAATAAGGTGTTGTCATCAGAAATCCAAAATTTTTCATAGATGAGAACATGTAGAACAGATGGGTTACAGAGTCCAAAACAGAATGTAAGAATTACAGATAGTGAATGATGTGAAATGAGGTATCTATCTGCTCTTCTTCTTTTCCTCTTGCTGCTTCTTCATTTTAGCTCTTGTCTGATCTGAGACCATCTGCACACTTTCATATACCCCTTCTCTGACCCTGATGTAATCTAGGTCTTCGGCATCAATTTTGTACCCCCTGTTTTCAGCAAGTTGGTTTATGAAATTCAGCAGGTAGGTCTTGTCCGGGATTTTTGTGCCAGGGATGTCTGGGCATTCTCTGTATTCTCTGTCTAGGGCTGATATTGTGATCTTGGCCACTGCTGCTTCTCTGATGGCCTAGACCAGATCCTTTGCATCGTTCATGTCCAAATACAGATTGAAAGCTTCATGAGCCGTGCCCTCGCAGTAGATAGGTTCTTTTATGAAGTATCTACACAGTATGAACCCATACTTCAATCCCTCCCATCCTTCCTTCAGATTTTCTGGTACCCAACTGGTCTCTCCTTCAATTGGCTTCTTTGTCTTGATGGGTGCAGAGAAGAACCAGCCAGATCCAGATTTCTTCTTCTTTTTCTTCAAGGGCTGGGATTGACTTGATCTGCTCGATTGAGATTTAGAGTGAGGTGTAGATTGAGGTATTTGTTGTGCCAGATGAACTTCTCTAGCCGCTGCTTCTACTGCTCTCTTCTCTGTCAGCTCTTTCTCCTTATAAAATTGAGCTCTGAATGCAGGGTCAGCAGCTTGATCTGGTGATATGCCGCTCAGCAGGAGATCAGCAATTTGATCTCCCTCATCTGCTGGCCTCTTGCCCTTGGCAGATGGTTGTGCTGGCTGTTGTGCTGGTTGTTCCGGTTGTACCTCTATTCTTTCTCCTGCAGCACCAGATCGACCCTTTCCTCTTCCAGCTCCTCTACCTCCTGCTCCTCTCCCTCTAGATCCTCCTTCTTTTCTCTTCCTAGATCCTTCCCCCTTTTCGACAACATCAATATAAATTTTGATGAGTGTCTTAAGGGAGGTGATCTCCTCCTTCATCTCTGTCATCTCTTTCTCAGAATCCAGTTTGAAGCTCAGCAGAGAGGTGATGTTAGCGTTTGATTCATCGATCTGTTTCTCAATGGAAGATTTTGCTAAGGTGAGATCTGCAGTATATTGATCTTGATCTTCTTTAATCGTTCCAATCTCATCAATGTATGTATCGATCATGGTCTTTGATGGATATCGCAGATCGCTCAGCTTCCTCTCCACAAAGTTAACCCCATCATCTTCAAATTTCCTGAGGTGTGATCTAATTTCAATCTTTGCTGCCTTGATCACTTCCTTAGTAATTCCATCGGTCTGTTTCTTTACAACTTCATGCACCATGTCCTTTTCTTTCTTTAAAAATTCAGAGACTATCTTGTACATCACTTGGACTTTGTGCTCCATGGATGACAAAGTCTGACCAATCTGTTCCTTTCTTTGCTCAGCAGCAGATCTCTCACCATCCATCTTCTTGCTTAGCTCCTCGAGCTTAAGTCTGCAAGTTCTCCTCAGGTCAGAGTCCACCTGGTCTACATGTGACTTTAGGCTGTTATTGAATTCAGTGAGGACTCTGGTGGCCTGGTCCTGGACAGTTGAAAGAGTGCCATACATGAATTTGTCCACTTTGATTGAGATTAAATCTTTGACCTGGTTATTGGACAGATATTGATGCTGAGTCATCAATATCTCTTCCAGATCTGTTGCCTCCACAAATTCATCCATGGTTGCTGCTACAGAGGGGGTGTATATATCATCTGTCAGTTTTCCTCCCACCCTCTGTCCAGCAGGTTGATCTTCCTCTCGTATGTAATCAACCACCTCGATCTGTATTGGTCTTTTTTCCTTTTTGGGCTGGCATTTGAGGTTCACTGGCAACCTGAGCAGGTTCTTCAGCTATCTCTGTAGCTGGAATAGTGTGGGCTGCAGCATCAGCCTGTTGCAGAACTGGTTCGGTTTCTGCTACACCCTGTTGGTGAGCTGCATCTTCCTCTTCATCTACCACACTGTCAAAGAATTGTAACATCCTTTCTTTTGCATAAATGGACCTCAGATCGATTTGTAGCTTCTTGGCCTCATGTTGGGCTATAGCCAAGATGCTCTGGAGGTAAGTATCTCTCAACTCTGCAGCAGAGGAGACTTCGAAGATATTCAAAAGTATAGCTTCTTCTGCCTTGAGTTCAGCGATCGATCTGGTCTTGAGCAGTGCATCAAGGACATAGAATTCCTTGTCTTTAATGAGAAGAAGTAGTTTCAGTCGCTTAGCAGCATCATAACTTTCTGGAGTTAGCTGTATGCCAGGAAATGATTTAATAACTGAGTGATCTGCTTCTGTTTCCAGCAGCTTCACCACAGTTTCAGCCTTTTTCTTCTCCACATCCTCATCTGAAGATTCATCTTCACCCTCTTCATCCTCATCAATCTGCGCTAACTGCTCAGCAGATGATGGACTAGCTGTGTGAGCAGGTGAGAAGTCATTTTCTTGACTGGGATCGAAAGATGAGAGTGGTACAACTTCTTCTGGTTGTCCCGCAATCAGAATTTCTTCCTCTTCCTCAGCTTCCTGTTGAGGGATAATAGTTACTTCCTCTTCTGGTACTGGAACCTGAACTTCCTCTACTGGTTCAGCCAGTTTGTGCAGTCTTCTTCTTTTTGGCTTAGGTTGTTGGGCTGCTGTGGAAACATCAGTGTCTACTGAGCTTGCTCTCCTCGTTACTCTCTTCGAGGGAGTTCTCTCCACTGGTTTCTCTTTGGTTGCTCTTGATTTGACAGATTTTTCTACAGGGGCAGATGGGGGAATCTAGATTGGATTTGAACTCCGCATCTCCATCAGTGCATTGGCATGCACTGGATCTGTCACTTTGGCTATCAAATTAGCTGTGATGCCCATGGACATCTTGATGTGATGTTGGTCCTTGGGAAATCTCAATCTGTCGTTGAACTCAATCACTTCATCTCACTTGTGTTGTTTGAAAAATGTTTCCAGCATGAAACTGATCTTGGTGGAATGCCTCAGGCTGCTTCTCCTCATTTCAATGCCTGGACTTGCTCCCTTTACAAATGTAATCATTTTGGCCTCCTTTGCCAACAAATCAAAGAGAACCCTGCTCCAGTTTACTGGCAGATTTAGTACTACAGCAGCAAGGATCTTGAACTTTTCTGAAGTTACTTGGTGGTATGAACCATTGTGGTTTATGAAAATTCTTTGAACAAATTCAAACACAATTTTGAATTCAGGTGCAAGCAGTCCCCGATTGAAAATCTTGTTCGTATAGTTGATTGGCACCACCATCACTATCTCTATTACCTCTTGTAACTGTTCGTCTGTGATGTCTCCAAGACTGAGACCTTCATCTTTTAATTTACAGACCTCATATATGATATTCAGCACGTTGTACGTTGTGTTGCTTGTAGTATTGCCCTTACTTACACGAACGGTGGCCTCGTTCCCACCTTTCTCTCCTTGCCATGTGAGGTAGAAGGTTGCCACTTCCTTCGGCAAGAATTGGAGAGGGTGTGTGGTGATAATGTTGTGAAATCCTGCAACAAAGTTAAAAAAATATAGGTGAACACCATTCTTCCATCAATGAATTATGAGTGTTCAACAGCAGTTTAAGCAATACAGAATATCAAGTTCCACGGTTCAATATTTGTTCATAGATGCATGCTTAAAGATAAACTTGATTTCCAAAGCAGGATAATTTCACAAAAGACAGTTGAAAAGACGATGCAGAACATTAAATCATGAAGGGCAGATCAAACATTGAGATTAAAAAGTTATAAAAAAATTGAGACCTTTGCAGCGTTTTACAAGGGCAAAAGTCTTGTCTAGTTTATGGAAGCCGTAGTTGTCAAGAACAGCATATTGATCTTGATGGATATATTGGTTCAGAAATTTAACTTGCTCGATAAACAGATTTTATTTGGGAGCCATTTGTAAGAGATTGATTTTTGAAAGGTTTGAGGGAGTTAGGAATGGCAGAAAAATTTGCTAAGTGTGTGTCGAATAAGAAGAGTGTAGATAGTAGTCAAACAGTCTAACACATATATATATAGATAAATAATAAATGGTGTAGATTAAAAGAAATAAAATTAAGGGATTAGATTTATTCTTCCCTTTTTAGTTTTCCCGCTTTTCTGAGTTATAGACTTGTAGTCTATTACCGCCTCTACTCTGCGTCTGATACACGCGCTTCGATCCTAGGGTTGCAGTGCGGCGCGTGTCAGTTTTAGCCGTCGATTTGCTTCTTTTTTCTTGATTTAGTAAATATCTTCACGATCACAGTTCCCAAACTCTGTACTAATCATCACAAAATAAAGGATTTGGTATATTATGTCAGGATTTAGACATATAGACTATGATTAAAATTGATATAATCGCAGTATTTAGATTTATTTTGCTGACATTCCCCCTTGACTAAGTAACGCAAATATTAAAAATTAATTTTCACGTGGCTACTAGTCATCTGCTCCAGATTCATCTGTTGAATCTGTTGTTGATTCCCTGTTGGAACTCAATTGATCTGTTCTTCATCAATCTGTACTTTGATGATCTGGTACTAATTCCCTGTTGGAATTTTACTTGATCTGTAACCTATCAATCTGTACTATGTCAATCTGGTCATCTCTTCCAGATTTAACAATCCTAATTTACCACAAAGAATCTTGAATCTTTCTTCTGGTAATGCTTTAGTAAGAATGTCTGCTCTCTTTATTTCAGTGTGTATCTTCTCTATCTGTACATGTTTTCTTTCAACATGATCCCTTATAAAGTGATGTCTCACATCTACATGTTTGCATCTGGTATGCAAGACAAGATTCTGTGTGATTGTTATAGCACTTGAGCTATCACAGAAAATGGGTATCTCCTTGACATCTATCTCATAGTCCTTGAGTTGTTGCTTTAACCAGAGTATTTGAGCACAACAACTCCCAGCTGCCATATATTCAGCTTCTATGGTTGATGTGGCAACAGATGTCTGCTTCTTTGAGAACCAAGAGATCAGTTTATTTCCTAAAAATTGACATGTACCAGATGTTGATTTTTTTTCCAACTTGCATCCGGCATAATCTGAGTCTGTATATCTAGTTAGCTCAAAGTTGTCTTCACAAGGATACCATAATCCAATGTGAGTTGTTCCCTTAAGATATCTTAATATCTTCTTGGCTGCTTCCATGTGAGACTCTTTGGGGTTTTCTTGATATCTTGCACATACTCCTACTGCAAATGTAATGTCAGGTCGACTGGCAGTTAGATAGAGTAGTGATCATATGATCCCTCTGTATTGAGTAATATTTGCTGGTTTTCCATCTGGGTCAGGATCAATTTTCCCGTTGGTCTGCATTGGAATCTTAACAGGTTTACTTTACTGTCTTTGACTCCAAACTTAGTCAGCAGATCTTGAATATACTTTGCTTGATTAATAAAGATGTCATCTGGTAACTGCTTGACCTGCAAACCTAGAAAGAAATTCATCTCGCCCATCATGGACATTTGATACTTATTTTTCATAAGTTCAACAAATTTATCACATAAATAAGTAGATTGGGATCCAAATATGATATCATCTACATAGATATGTACTATAAGGATATTCTCTTTGACTTTGATGATGAACAAAGTCGTGTCAACCGATCCTCTTCTGAATCCAGATTCTAGTAGAAATGTTGACAATGTCTCATACCAAGCTCTAGGAGCTTGTTTTAGACCGTAGACTGCTTTTGTCAATCTGTATACTTTATGATTTGAATCTGCTTCTTCGAATCCAGGTGGCTGTTCCACATATACTTCTTCTTCAAGGATACCATTTAGAAAAGCACTTTTGACATCCATATGGTATACCTTGAACCTTTTGTGTGCAACATATGCTAAGAACAACCTTATTGCTTCTAGTCTGGCTACGGGTGCAAATGTTTCATCAAAATCAATGCCTTCTTGTTGATTATAGCCTTTAGCTACTAATCTCGCTTTGTTTCTGACTACTTCACCATTCTCATCTCGTTTATTTTTGAACACCCATTTTACACCTATTACTCCTTGATGTTTGGGTCTGTCCACGAGATACCAGACCTCATTTATTTTGAACTCATTAAGTTCTTCTTGCATTGCTGTTATCCAATCTGCATCTTGTAATGCTTCATGAGCATCAGATGGTTCAATGCGAGATAGATAGCAGCTCAACAAGGCACTTTCTCCATGCATTCTTCTGGTCTTCACACAATCTGATGGGTTCCCAACAATATGTTCTGGTGGATGATCTTGTATCCATCTCCTTATCCTGGTCATCTCTTCATCAGATGTCTCAGGATCAGGTTGATGTGTTGGTTCCTCAAATTTAGGGTGTGCTGTTGATGAAGCTTGGAATGGATTATCATCTGCTCCTACTTCTGGATTTAAATTTTCAGGTTGATCATCATCTGCAATGACTGTTTCATTGCTTTCAGTTGGTGATCTGTTTTCATCCAGTTCATGTTGAATTATTCCCCCTTGCTGTATGATTTCTTCAGCAATAGGTGGAGTATTGATCTCTTCATCATCACTTTTTGAGTTCCAGATTAGAATATCTTCTAATAGCAACTCATTCATCTTTCTTGTAGTCATCTGGTTTTCTGTCTGTTTATCATCTGGTGGTCTGTACTCAATGATAGACTCATCAAAAACAATATGAGGTGTTACCTCCACAATATGAGAGTTCTTATTGTAGACTCGATACGCTTTACTGACATCAGAGTATCCTAAAAATATTTCAGGATCAGTTTTGCTATCAAAAGTCTTCAATTGAGATTTCCCATTATTATGTATGTAACACAAACAACTGAAAGTGCGAAAGTAAGAGATCTTAGGCTTTCTATTGTTCCAGATCTCATATGGTGTCTTTCCATGTCTGAGTGTAATTGATGATCTGTTCTGAGTATAGCAGGCTGTGTAAATAGCTTCTGCCCAGAATTTCTTGGGTAGATTGGTAGCATTTAGCATAGTACGGGCTGCTTCTTTTAGTGATCTGTTTTGCCTTTCAACAACTCGATTCTGTTGAGGTGTTCTAGCAGCTGAAGTTTGATGAGTGATCCCCATCTTATTGCAGTATGCTTCAATCTTTTGGTTGAGAAATTATGTTCCCCGATCTGTTCTGATAGTAGCTATATTCACCTCCTTCTGTTTGGTGATCTTGTGTAGAAAATCGGGCAGTTTGGCTAGTGTCTCTTTCTTCTTTAACAGAAAGATGACCCAAGTGAACCTTGAATAGTCATCTATGATTACTAAGGTGTATTTTCTTCCATTTACACTTAGTGGTTTTACTGGTCCAAACAGATCCAGATGCAAAAGCTCCAGTATTCTTGATGTTAAGTGAGTTGTTTTGCTTGTAAAGGATGATCTGGTCTGCTTTCCAGCTTGACAAGCATTACATATATGATCTTTATCATATACTTGATCTGGTAGACCTTCCACCAATTTCTCTTTTGAAATCTTGTTGATTGACTTGAAATTTAGATGACTCAATCTCTTGTGCCATAACCAGCTTGTTTCTGATACAGTTTTAGTAACTAAGCAGGTCTCGATCTGGTTTGTCCATTGGACAATATATAACATGTCCTGCAATTTTCCGGTAAGGAGTATCTCATCTCCTTCCTTGTTCTTCACAAAGCAATTGTTAGTATCAAAGATGATCTGATTACCATTTGCACAGAATTGACTAACCGAAAACAGATTGTGGCTAAGACCCTCAACATATGATACATTTGAGATGGTAGTCTTGCCGACCTTTACATTTCCATATCCTCTGATGTATCCTTTTGAGTTACATCCAAAGGTGACCTGTGGTCCTAGCTTTTCAACGTAATCTGATAGTAAGTTCTTGTTACATGTCATGTGCTTCGAACATCCACTATCAATTATCCAGATTGTTCCTCTTGCTATCTTGTTTCTTCTTGCAGTCTTCTGGTCCTGCAATTAGTTAAACTTAGCTATCCTTCAACGTTTGGGTGCTTGGTTATTAGCAAATGTTCCCTTTGGAACCCAGAACATTTTTGTGTTAGGAACAAATATATAGCAAGTAATAATATTTCCATTATTATCAACTCTAGATAGGGAATGAAATTCAGATGGATGGTATCTTTCTATTCCTCATTCTTCAATCTCTTCTTAATAGGTAATGTCTTGTTGACATTCTTTGTCCTGTTGACATTTTTGTTGGGTAATGTCCTGTTGACATGTACATAATCTGTTTCTGTGTAATGAGCTGGTTGACCTTTTGTTTGGTAGTATTGTATGTACCCTGTTTCTTTTATCATCATCTTCTGTGGATGACCTTTCTTGTTCTTCAGATCTATTACTTGATCTGGTATTTGATTTCTCTCAGGTACAAATCTTGTAGCTCCCGAAGGCTTTTCTGAGTGACCTGGATATCCTAATCCAGATGTGCCTTTTTGTTGCAGATTAACAAGCAATTTAGCACGTTCATCACTTTTGTAGATCATTTCTTTGCCTTTCCTTATTCTTTCTTCGGCAACATTGTTTCTTGTGATGAGATCTTTAACCTTTGAATTTAGTGAGTAAATCTCTCTATCTTTTCCCTTGATCTGTTCTTCCAGATCTGTTACTTTAGCAGTAAATTGGGTATTTGTTGTGCTCAATATCTGTTTAGATTTCTTCAGCCTATCGTTTTCTTCCACAACTTTTCTAAACAGTCTCTTGATGCTCGAATAGCTCTTGAACATCTCATTAACTTCTTCCCATGAGTATTCCGATTGATCTTTTATTTCCTATTCCAGATCATTATCATTTGAAGAGTTGGTATTGCAAGAATTTACCTCGACTTCATCCAGACCGTTGTCTAGTCCCATATAGCATTCATCCCAGCTTTCTTCTTCATTTGCATAGAATGCTTCATCATTCTCTGATGTGCTATCTGAGAAATGGCTTGAGCTGCTTGATTCTTCTTCAGCTAGCATGGCCTTGAGCTCATATTTGAGTTTTTGATCTCTTTTTGCTCTTAACTCTTATCTTTGGCTTTTGGACAGATCAGGACAATCTGTCTTGAAATGACCTGTTCTGCCACAACCAAAGCAGGTATAATCTGTTGATTTAGATATTTTAGAGGACTTACCTATCTGTTGTTTAGACTCATCCATGCTATCAGATCGATCATTGTCGCGTTTCTTGTAGAATTTGTTTTTATTATCTTTGTAGAAACGTCTGAATTTCTTCGATCTGACCTCCATCTTATCCATACGTTTAGCAATCATTGCAAATTCTTTTAGCAGTTTTTCGTAACCTCTCTCTTCATCTGGTGCAGTAGATTCAGAAGGTTCATCTGTTTTGCTCTTCGCTTTGAAGGCTACTTCTTTGTCCTTCTTTGAGCCGCTTTCTGCCTTTTTGGATAGATGATTTGGTCCACGAATTCTTTGAATGTCACATTCATGGCCTTCAAGATTATCAAATAGAGCTTCTGTAGAGAGTTCATTGAAGTCAGCACGAAGTGGTTGCATTGCAGCGTATATCTCCCATCTAGATGGAAGTGCTCTGAGTATTTTCATGTTTTTCTCTCTTTGAGTATATTTGTTCTTTTTTAACGCTGATATCTCAAGTAAGATTCCAGTGAATCTTATTTTCATTTGTTCGATGGTCTCGCCTGGTTTCATTTTGAATTCATCGTATTTGTTGCAGGCAAGTGACAGCTTGTTTTCAATCATGACTTCAGATCCTAGACACAAGTCTCTTAAGGCTTCCCACATCTCTTTGGCAGTATCCAAATCTTGGATTTTGGCCAGATGTACGCCTTTGACTATGCTAGATATGATTCCCTTTGCAAAATCATCCAGATTGGCTTCGCGACGTTCTTCTGAAGTGTATTTTCTTGGATCTTTAAGAACTATCTGTGTAGTTACTCCAGTTGAAGTAGTTACGGTCCTTTCTTCAGTGATCTGTAGTGGACCTTCTTCTATTACTTTCCGCATCAGACAGTGATGGGCTTTGAGTGCTGTCTTGATTCTGAAACTCCATTCTCTATATCCTTGGATGGAGAATTCTTTACAAGCCCTAACAACAGAAGATTCCATTTCAGATATTATGCACGTGAATGAAAGTAGGTTTTCCTAGATCTATTCAAGTTGACCACGCAGGTATTAATCCTGTGAAACAGAGACAATGGTCTTATGAACCACGGCTCTGATACCACTTGTTGGTCCCGAAAGAGGTCTGGTTATGGGGGGGGGGGAATACACCAAATATAAACTTTTCAGTTTACTTGGCTAATTATCAGAGAGTTCAAGCTATTC
>JAPKLX010002284.1:0-14167 GCA_026898415.1 Leonotis leonurus
ATGTCAGTCTTATGTAATTGATAGTTAATGAAATTGTTACAAATGATAGACATGTAGCTAATCAACTAAGGCAACAATGAGTAGAAAAGCTATGCAAAAGGATCGGCTGAATGAAATCATTTTGTATATTTTAATTTTTATAAAATGGAAAAAATAATTATTTGGTGGGATACTTGTGTGTATGCATGCCTTGTTTGTATACATTGTTTGTATTTTTAGCACATACCATAATCAACCATAAATCTTATCCTTAATACATGTATCATATTATGGATTACATATTTTAATTTGTAAAGACAAAAATATTCATGATAAAAGATAGATTGTGTAAAATCTCAAGAATCTAACTTAATTCCAATGAAATTACAGTAGCCATATATTAATTCAAGATGGATGAATTTCATTTTTCCAAATAAGGTAAGTTACTTATTAAGATTTAAATAAATCACTTATTGTTTTAATCCGTTCTTATGTAGTTGATAGTTATTGAAATTGTTACAAATATATAATATGCTAATGTAATGTCCATTCAATATCATTAAAACTATTGGACATATATCCATTTTTTCATGAGAAATTAAAATATTTTAAAGTGAATAGATGACAATGGAATTTAAAGTATTGAAAAGAACCGTAATTATCATAAATGAATTGAAACAAAATATCAATTCATCAACATTTGAGAATCATAATCATTTTCAACGCTTTAGTTATGAGTCGTAGCCATATTGGTTCGGTTTCAGTTCCAAAGATTCGGAACTATGAAGCGGGGCAGTTCCTCAACATTTATTTTTATATTACTTCTATCTATAATTAAAGTTTATATCTTATATTATATAAAGTTATTATTTATATTTAATAAATTATATTTAATTTATTAACTTTTGTAAAAATATATAAAATATTAAGAATGTTCTAGAAGAACATGCGATGCAGATATGGAATTGACATTTCGAAACTAGAATCACATTGAACGATTTTAGTTCTGAATCTTGAACCATGGTAACCACGCGCGGTTCGAATACAATTTGAAAATAAAAGAACCATGAAACTACATTTACAGCTATGATTACGGTTACTATTTCAACTGCACCAATAACCATAACCATGAATACATTTAGCTGAGATAAACAACGAAGTGGAATATTTGCTTTCATGTTAAAACTTTGTATATGGTTGGATGTTGTATAGGTATGCAATGCATATCCTTATTTTTACTATTAAATAACCATAATTTTTAATCATCATTTAAAGCTAACAAAATATCATATTATACATACAATATTATAAAATTATATTAATGTAATGTTATTTGATTTGGTAAATAAAATCATGCATAATTTAGAGGGATTGGAATGAAATCGATAAAATTTATTCAATGTTGCAGAGTTGATCATTCGTGTGGGGTGTCAAAAACTGCTCAATTTTCCATTTTATTGTATGTTTGTGTTGGATTAGGAATTAATCCACAACAAATAATAGAAAAGGAGTATGAGGCTCCAAGAGATTTGGAGTTCACACCTCGAACGTAACAGTTGAATGTGATCGCGAACAGCTTGATTTAAATCACACTGGCAGAGCTTGCAAAACAAGACCAGAGAATGGTTGGAGTTCTCCGGGCAGAGTCTCCGACGCTCAAGTCAGCTCGTAGTAGACTTGAGAGAGTTTTAATGCTTTTTTTTTTGTTATACTTTATAAAAGACTATATGTGTCTCCTATTTGTTCTCCTTAAGAGTTATATTGTAAATTGTGGTTTTGACATTATCAAAAAGGGTGATATTGTTGGGAACTCTTCGTAATAGTTTTGATGATGTTTATCGAAACACACATAGTTTTTACTCCCTCCGTCCATGAAACAAGTTCCTAATTTGTCATTTTCGTCCGTTCACAAAATATCTTCCTACTTAAAACCTTCCATTTATGGTAATGGACTCACCACGCTCTCTACACACAACTCAATTTAATATAATACTTAAGTGGGACCCCTATTCCACTCACTACATATCATTATTAAAGTCAAAAGCACTACATTAAAACCCGCAACGGGTCAAACTAAGAACTTCTTTCATGGACGGAGGGAGTACTATTTACCCATATTGTATTAGAGCATAAATTGTAGTTACGATTTATTTGTTATAGTTCATTTGCAATATACAGAATATTGAATTGAGTTAACGTTCTATAGATATCAACTTAGACTAGAACTAGTTTATTCTCTAAGTGTAGAAAAAGAGAGATCAACATGTAAGGGATAGATCAAGTTTACTATCAGTACCATAAGGATCAATCTGCATATTAGACTAGTTAGTATCAGTGATCACAATGTAAATAAACATATTGATGATTTGTACTATAATATCATCTACATAATAGAATGGGTTAAGTGCAATGTCTTACAACGACCTATACTAATGCGAGATTAAGCTCTTGATCTGCCTAAATGGATCATCTACTTATTTGTTTTGAGGTGACATGTTCTTGTCATTCTCACATAAAATATATGGAAATGCAAATTCAAATTTGAGAAAGGATGATACCAAAAATGGCATCGAGGATGCATTAATGGCTAGGAGAACAAAGGACTAACAACTTGTTTCTTTCTCCAACGGCTAGTATTCAAATATTAGGTCTATCAATACTCCAATTCATCTTCTAGCGTTACTTACGGGAAATTCAAGCTAAAACTATGTAGAAATCTCTACTCGCCATTAACAAACAAAGTGCTCGAACTCTCATAAATTTCTCAAGCTCTTCAACCCAAGAGATTTCTGAAATACTCTTGAAACCTAGTTCTAAACTTCCACCTTCTAAATGTTTAAGCTTAGAACCTCATTGTTGGGAACCCTTACAATATTTATTTTGATGATGTTCTTTCGAAACAAACACTTAGATTTATTTTAAGTCTTGCTTATTAGATCTAGCTAGCCTGCTCAGATTGTAATAGGGAGATCACTTGATTATAAGTGAACCTGATAGGGAGCAAGCTTGATTTTATTTTTAGTGTTGGTAAGTTGTAAAGAAAATACTAAGTTATAAAGTCTTATCCATAGAAAATCAACCTCGTAGAACAGGTTAGCTGATTACTAAAATGTAAAGGACCAAAATATGTGAAGTATTCTGTCATATAGGAAGTCATCTGATCTAGTTAGTCTTCTGCTATTTGGACGCAAACCAGCTCATCTGATGCAAGCAGAAAACCTAATAAGGTCACTCAATCTGGACCTAACTTGCTCTACTCTCAGCTGTTCTTATCATCTTAAGGATCAAACCTGGACCAGACCACCTCGCTGGAAATGAACCTAACCTAACCAGCATGATGAGTGAACCTGTCCCTTACAGATCACTAAGTTAGAGATTATGTAATCTTCGGATATACAATGAATCATCTGAAGTTTTGCGTAGTCATATGATATTTTCAAAGTCATATGGTTTCACATACCCATCTCTTTTATAATTTTTAATTATTGATTAAGAGAGCGGGGTAGAATCCTTATGTATTCCTATTTTTAACGAGCTCAAAAAGGCAAATTATAACAATGTCAAGTTATATGGTCATTGTCGTAAAGTGTGAACAATTAGGGGTTACCCAATGTATCCTCACGCGGTTTCCCGTGCTCATGGTTTTCATAGGAGCAGAGACCTCTTGACAAGCTCAATTTTCTTTACAAAACATGGATACGCAACAAGTGGTTTATAAACAACTAGCCAATCGAATCAATCAATTTATACCATCATGCATCACTATCTCAATCATTCTACTAAGATTAAGAATCTAGTCATAATGTTGCACACATTCCTAGTTCATCTACGTTTTATAACATGAATCAAGTCAAATCAATCAAGGCTTTCAAACCATATCTCATCTCAAACACATGTCACGACTCGATTCAACCACATGATATCAAGACCAAGTAGCTCTAAAACAATGAAGATTTTGCAAACACAAGACACTAAAATAAAATGACAAATGCACACACTAAAAAGACACCCCTCCCCCCTACAAAGATAGAGCAGTTGCTTCATTGCAGAAAGTAAAGAACTAGAGCGTAGGGATAGAAAACACGTCCCTGAATTGCGTCATTCGGAGCGACAAAATGGAAAGAAAAATCTGAAAAAGAAAACTAGAAAGAAAAGCAAAGGGAAAATAAAGGTTAGCCAATCACACGCTCACACTAAAAGAAATAAATCAGTAAATGTACCTCAACAGTGAGACGAAGTCTCACTGTTGGTCGGGAGGAGGGTGGGTGGATGCTCCGCCAAAGGTCCAACGACATAATCATTTGCATAACGTTTATTTGCAATTAATTGTTGTAATAGAACACTTTAAATAAAAATATTGACCTATTTAATTACTATTTTTTTTTAATAATAGATTTATTTGGCAAGACATTGATAGAACCCACATGAGGGGCTCACGAAACTGCATGATGCACAGGTTTAATTAATCACATAAATAATTAATTCTTAATCACATAGGAGAATATAAATGCGAAATGTAATATTTTATTCATTCTCCTAAGTAAATCCTTGTTGAGAAACGATTTTAATCGTTAGCTATCGAACCGCAATCCACACCGTTCGAATCTCCCTCTTGATTTCCTTGTATCCAACCCTAGGAACTTCTATCCTTTTCCCGATCTACTTACTAGAATATCGTGTGGGTAAAACTATCTAGTAATTAAGGAGAAACAAAATCAAAAATTGGAGCGTTGAATACTCACAATTTTCGAAAATTAAGTGACTTAATTCTCTTCAGAGTGGCCGAAAATTAGGTGTGTAGGAGTGTAATGCCCCGTCTTTTAATTATCGAAGTGAACGATATCTGAACGCGCTTGTTATTTATATATTGAACATTGTAGTTAATTAATGAGAAGTTAATCTACTTGAAGATGAATTATGGTTTAAGATAACAAATATTTGGAGATTTCTTTATTAATATCTTAAGAGATATTAATATTAAAATATATGTTTTATACTTTGGACATATATATATATATAAGTGTAGGTATATGTTTTATATCTTGAGAATTTTTTTTATGGTATGCATAGGTTGCATACATAATAATTATGTGGTATAAATTTTATCTAGGTATATATATTTATAACATACTACACGATTGATATATATATATATATATATATTGCTGAAAATTTGTATATGCAAGATAAGAACTACACGCATAGGCCTGTTTTTATATGTATAAGATCTGCAAAGTTATGTTGTGAGAAGGAAAAGGATATTACACTCAAGTATGAATATATATATATATCAAGTAAGTAAGGTGAGATAAAAATGTAATACACTTAAAGTAGAAACAAGATAAAAATGTAAGGTGTGATGATATTATCTCAACATGGGAAAGACTTTCTACACTAAGAAAATGTCTACTACAATAAGATGTAGGGCAGCCATGCTGCTGCAGGGGAAAAGAGACAATGCAGAGGGGCTGCAGCACTCGGTTGAGTGAGGGAAGAGTAGATATCCGCCCATGCTTCTCCCATAAACCTACAAACATAGAGTAAAGCTATCAAACTAGCCATTCCAATCTTAAGTGTTAAGAAAGAGAACCACAATTCCTCAAACATCTATATATAGAAGATAATGGTTGTCCCTTTGAACCGTTTATCACATAACAACATTAGTGCAGCAGCCACATTTTCATTCAAGAAGAAGTAGTTAAAGCCCTAAAGTAAGGAATGAAAGCTCTCACTAGTAGAAAAACGCTCATAGACTACGGTTTTAAACCGTAGTCTATGACCTTTTAGAACCATATGCTATTAAACAGAACATAGAAATCAGAATATAGCATTTCTTCATCAGAAAATAAGGAACTGAGTAGGAGTACATATTTCTGTAAATTAAATCACTTATAAAACAGAGCACAAATTTCCAAAACACAGAGACATATCTCCATTTTTATAGCATAAGAGTAAACTCACTAAATTCCAAGCCCAATTTAAGAATAAGACTTAGTCAACATCTCAAGAAACA
Source organism: Leonotis leonurus (assembly GCA_026898415.1). Taxonomy (NCBI): domain Eukaryota; kingdom Viridiplantae; phylum Streptophyta; class Magnoliopsida; order Lamiales; family Lamiaceae; genus Leonotis; species Leonotis leonurus. The sequence continues at coordinate 5,993 of JAPKLX010002284.1, forward strand.
TCATTTTAGCAGAAGGTTAAATCGAAGTTTAAAAGAAAGTTCAGAGTTATTATAAACAAAACCTTGAACTCTTAAACTTGAACAGAGGATAGATATTTACAGATTGAAAGATTTAAAGCTTAAAATCAATCTTAGGCATATGCTTGAACCTAGCAACTCCTTTATTGAAACTCTGAAATCTAAACACACATCAATCATGTCATAGGAAACTTGCAGAAAATTTAGTATGCTTCTAACTTCTAAAACACCACGCGAACCCAAACCAGAAACTTGAAACTTTGATTTGAACATTCAGTAACATAAACACATAACCATACAATTATTTACCCAAATTTCAGAAACTCACATAACCATTTAAAAAAAAAGGAAAGAGAAAAACTTAGCTGATGTCCCGACGGATAGAGCTCTTGCCAAACGCCCAAACCGAGCATAGCACAGCCTGGTACAGTCATCTTGACCCACCCTAGCCCCAAACTTGAATCCAGCAGTTCCCGCATAAAATAAGAACAAAGAGAGAAAGAGATTTGCAATAAGAATTTAGAAAATTTGGTGAAAATTTTAGAAAACAAATGAAACTGAAACTACAAACTTTAGAAATAGAGAAAGGAGGTATACCTGGGGAAGAAGGCGCAGACTCTGGAGGCTACTGCTTGCGAGAGACCTTCCCCGTAGAAAAAAAAAGTCACCAAGGAAAAGGGAGAAAATATGAAGATCATTAATGGTACTGGAATCGAAAAGAATAGGGTTTTTTTTTAACTAAGTAATCTTAATCATCTAAAATTCCAACAAAATCTAAACCATGCAGATATAGAAATAGAGAAGATGGAATTTAGAGATGGGTTTGGGAGAGGAAAATCAGAGAGAAAGGAAAATATTTTACCTTTGGTGGATATGAGTCGGTCGACAGCAACATCCCGTCGAGCTCTTCGCCGTTCAGTCGAGAGAGCGAGAAAGGGAGAGTAGAGGCAGAGAGCGAGAAAGGGAGAGAAGATACAGAGAGAGATAGGCGAGAGAGGGAAAGGAGGAAGCAGAGAGCGTAGGGACAGAGGGAGAATCGAGAGAGTGAGGGAGAGATACAGGAGTGTCTGCGGCGAGTGAGAGGGAAAGTGAGAGTGAAGATGAGAGTAAAGTTAGGGTTAGACTAAGATTAGAAGTATCTAGAAAATGGGCCGGGTATGGGCCGGGTAAACGGGCCAAATAATAAAATTTGTTGGGCTTAAGTGAGTCAAGACATATGGGCCGAGAACTAGGTTACTGGGACGAAATTATTATGTGATAGACTGAGTTCATGGGTCGAGTATTTGGGCCGAGAATTAATTCATGGGCCGAAAATAATTGAATTGGGCTAGAGTTAATTATTGATTTAAAATGCTAATGGGTTGAAATTTATTTAATGGACTAGTTTAACATTATAATAAGTTAAGACTTAATTAAATTGGGCTTGTCATTTTAATTAAGATTGAGCTAAATCAATTAGTAATACTAATAATGGAAAAAGGGATAGTAATATATATATATACATTAAGTATTAATATTTAGAGCATATAATTTAGACAATTAAAGCCTAAGTATTAAATCAAGAAGATCCAATTTATTTAGTAATTGGGTTCTAAATTAAGAGAATTGATATCTCTAAAAATATTAAGGATTTATTTAAGAAATTAATATTTTAAGGTTATTTAAAGGGTTAAATAATTAGAACTTACAATATTATTTGAATAATTAGTTATCGAGAATTAATTATTTCATTAAGTGTTAATACACTTATTGCACTTAAAGACAATTACCGGAATAATTGAATCGAGGATTTAACACCTTAGAGAGAATATTGATCTGAGGTATCAATATCTCAATTAACGGGTCGAAACAAGAACCGAGAATAATATACTCTTACGATTAAATGTTTCAAATGCACTAAGGGCATTTTAACTTATACGAGATTTTCTAAAGGTCCTTACGAGAGATCTACCTCGCGTTTCGAGGCCAAAACAAGTGCAAACCGAAGCTATCCAAGTAGGCTTTCTATTACAAAGAAATTATGTGTGCTCGTATGCTATTATGTTGATATTTCGAAAAGGTTTTCAAATGAGAACTTATGTTTTAAAGTATTGTATTGCCGAAATAATTTATGTTTTGTATGATGCCTATCTTGTTATCATTTAATCGAATTCGGGTTCCAGTGGGTAAGCATCCCCACTCGAACTAGTGTACACAAAGGACTGTGAGTCGACGAAGGTGTTGACCGGTCAAGTGTCCGTAGAAGGTGGCCAACTTCACGGTACACGTAGAAAACAGATATGGTAGAATACTAAAGAACTTAGACAGCTGTCGAACTATAGGTTTCACAAAAAGGATTTAGTGAACGTAGGTGCTTTTAAAGATAAAATCCCTATGTTTCACTCTTTACGGCAATGACAACTATATATGTACGTATGCGATTTCGGCATGTGCCTACTGAGTACGTTTGTCCTCAGCCCTGCATGTATTTTTAAATGTGCAGGTTGAGATGTGATGAATGGAGGTGCTTTGCATGGCTTGTCGGTCTTTTTTGTTGGAAAACTCTTGGGGGTTTACATGTCTTCATACATGTAAACTTATGTAGATCCTACTTCCGCTGCAAAGTGTTACACCTTTATGTTATGATGTTATGACAGATGTTATTGATTCAGAACCAACTCATATGTTAAGAACTGGTTCAGTTATCAAATTATCCTTTTGTTTCATTGAAATCCTCCAGTTTCCTTTATATTCTATTTATTTAATTATTTTATAGTCGCGTATCCCGACTTTGCCACCAAGGGTGAAGGAGGGGTCGTGACAAGGAGAGAGTATTTTTAGCCACCATGGTGTCTCCTTTTATAAACATTGTGGACTAGGATATGGCTTCTAAGGAGAATGAATTAGATCTCAAATAATAGAACCATATCCACACATTTATCTCTTGTAGTCACAACTATAATTCAAATTCAAATTTGAATTCTATTAAAAGTTAATATGAGCTTGAACACATCCATAATTTAATTAAATTAATTTCAAGTCTCCTTTGGGCCCAATTGAATTTAATTAATTGTTTGGTCACCTTCAGACTTAAATTAATTAATTTAAATTAATTTGTCATCCAATTAATTACTCCATGAAAATATTGAACTCATCTTGATTCATTCAAATTACGGACGTAACCCTTTTGTCATTAATTATTTCCCGCGTTTGAGATTTTCTAAATCCATTATTTAATTGAGTTTGCTGACAACTCACAATTTGTAACACCCGAGTATTTTATACTGGGCTGATACGTGTTTAAAAATCCCAAGAATAAAATTTTTGGATTAGAAACTTTATTTTGAAGCTTGCTGCCAAGTTTCAGCGAAACAGAGACCAAATCTCCGCTCTTTCGAGAACCGGCTTATACTTTTATAACGGGTAACAAAAACAAATAGGGGATTCATTAGAAATTAGATATTTCGAAATTAGATATTTTGAAATTAGATATTTCGAAATTAGATATTTTGAAATTAGATATTTTGAAATTTAGATATTTTGAAATTTAGATATTTAGATATATCTAAGAGGCAAAATACGGGATTCATTCGAATGCCCGGATTTGAAGTCCGAGCCGAGATATGGACAAAGCGCGATAATTTACATACACTTTTATCGCGATACAGATCATACGCGGAAATTTTATTTTCGCCGTCAGTGAATAGTAAAATCGAGAACTCGAGAACTCGAGAAATCAAGAAAACTCCTATTTTTCGATTTTATAGCACGAGTAATGAGAAAATTTCTGAGAAGTTTAATAAAATTAATTTCAGAAGAAACGGAGTTTTAAATTGATATTTATCAAGAAATCGAGAAACAAGCATTTTCTCGATTTACGTGCAATTCGATCGGGCCAAACCCCGACTTTAGTTCACGAGAGACGAAGATATTTTTAATGAGTAAGAAAGTCGAGTGTGTTGACTCTCGTTTCAACGGAGATAGATAAATAACAAAGAATCGGATCGAAAAGATCTAAGAGGCGTAAAGACGGTTTAATTGGACCCCGGTATTTAGATATTTTGAGGGGCAACTTGTGGCCTATAAAAAGACCACAAAGTCACCCCAATTCATCATTTACGTGAGTTCTGGCGTGAGAGAAAGAAGGAGGAAAAGGAGGAGGAGTTTTGCTCCGATTCTCGTCCCGTTCGTCTCATTTTTCCGATTTCTTCGAAATCTAATCTGATAGAAAGGTAGCCCTCGATCTTACCTACGTTTCTACGGTTTTATTTTCATGTTTTGAGCTCGATGAAAAAGTGAAATAGGGGCTGCCCTTTTCGATTTTTATCGAGCCGAGCCCGAATCGAAAAATGTCGAGAATTAATATTGCTCGTATGAGTTAGATAAACATGTGTTTTAAGTTTCAATAAAATCTAAGCATGTTAGGTTTTGAGAAGTTAACTTGAGCTCGTCGTTTTGTATGTTTTCGATTTTTCTCGATGAATCGAATAGACGAGCATGTATGTAGGTTATATACGAGTATTATGTGAATTTACGGAAATTAATCGAGCATGTTTTTTTAAAAAAAGGAAAGGGGCGACAGTTCTGCCCGGATTTTGTTTAGTCGTTTTAAGTACAGAATGAGTAAAATTTTTAACATAATAAAATAATAGATCGAGTTAGGAGTAATCTCCAACTTGAATCACCCCGTTTCGTTGTGTTTTCGATTTGTTATGAATTTTTCAAAATGGTTGCGCAAACTGTCAATTCCAGCGAAAATCTGAAAATTATCTAACTTTGAAAATTCGTGAAAAATAGAGTAAAATGATTTTATGTGTTTTGTCTTCGGATTATAAAACTTTACGATGTTATGGTCACTTTAGAGTTTGATTCGTTACAATTGGAATTATTTCCAATTTATTATGATTTTTCAAAGTCAATTGCTCACTTAATTTGAACTCGAGAGCATGAAAAGTGTTATGTGATATTTTATTTAACGAACGTGTTTTATTATAGGTTTATATCATTGTATTAAGTTTCATAATATTCATAGATGTTTTGATCTTAGACGAGCATGAGTGCTGAGAAACGATCAACCATGAAGTTAGGTGTTTAATCAAAGTCAAAACATGGTTTGATTAGAAATCATCGAACGACCCTCCTAGAATCTAAATCCGAAACTCGAACGATAGCCGAGTTAAAAGAACCGAGAATAATTCTCAAATAACAAAGGATAATAATTCCTTACACTTAGAGAATATTAGATGCGCTCGAAAATATTATCTCACTCGAGGTTTATTTAAAGGGTACGACGAAAGGTCAGGACCCCAGTTCGAGAACGAAGCAGTTGTCAGTCCAGACGATTCAAGTAGGCTTTCTATTACAAAGAAAATTATGTGTGCACGTATACTATTTATGTTGTTTTCGAAAGGATCTCAAATGAAGGAAATATGTTTCAAAGTATTGTCTTGCCGAAATGATTTATGTTTTTTATGAAGCCTATCTGGTTAAGGTTCCTGGTTTAAGGTTCCAATTATGAAATCGAATTCGGGTTCCAGTGGGTGGTGTAACCTACTCGAACTAGTGTACATAAGTAACCGTGAGTCATCGATCGGGTTGGCCGGTTAAAGGACCGTGAGTCATCGATCGGGTTGGCCGGTCAGGTGTCCGTAGAAGGTGGCCACCTTCTCGATACCATAAATTACAGATATGGCATAATACTAAAGAACTTAGACAGCTGTCGAATTCAGGATCTTTCACAAAAAGAATTTAGTGAACATGGGTACTTTCAGATAAAATCCCTATGTTTCACTCTTACGGCATTGACAATTATATATGTATGTATGCGATTTTGGCATGTGCCTACTGAGTACGTTTGTACTCAGCCCTGCATGTATTTTTAAATGTGCAGGTTGAGACGTGATGAAGGGAGATGCTATGACGGGCTTGTCGGTCTTTTATTTAAGTCTTGGGTGTCTACGTGTCTTCATACACGTAGACTTATGTCGATCCTTATTCCGCTGCAAGAAGTTCCATTAGTAGGTTCTGGCGAAGGTGCCAATTATGTAAATTAACTCTTTGTCTGAACTGAACTCAGCTATCGAATTATCTTTCGTTTCAGTCAAAGCTTTCAGGGTTCCACTTTACCTTTATTTATCTATTCTATAGTCGCGCACCCGGACTTTGCCACAAGGGCGGAGGACGGGGCGTGACACAATTAATTAATATATTTATTTGTGAGTGATCCGATTCAGACCTTAATTATTACATATGGAATAAATTACCAACCGGCCAGGTTTCTTATGCAATAAACCTTTCTGAATGCCTCATGCAGATTTAATCAACTCATTTCACCGAGACGCGATTCTGCACTACTGACAGTCGAGTACTTCTGGCTAAGCCAATCGCTACCGCCCAAGACATCACTATTTACAGTTACAGAAAACTCGCAAGAGTAGATGAATCAAAGCAGCGTATAATCAACCGTCTATACTAATGTCATCGTCACAGATTAAGAAATGAATTAATTTCTGAGATCTCGTTCTAAGTATCAGCACGTTAGAACTTATCTCATTGTGAAACCTCTCAATATATATACGCAAAGCATGTGTATTCGCTTATATATACCGATATTATTCTGCGGACTAAGGTCAGCTCTCGCATCAAATGATATCGCAACATTTACCAACTAGACTGTAACTTTATATTACTAAGGAGCCGACTGTGTTACTTTCCGTGATCATCGATCCACCACACAGTCTATAATTGTAACAAATGGACTTGTTTACAATTCAATATATAACAATAATATATAACAAACCAATGATAGAAACATTTATTCTCATTAAAGTGCAATTGAAAACAAGTCTGATACATCGTCTAAGCATAAAGCATGCTTTGAGCTAAACAAACCCTAACAGACATACAGGGTTGATGATTGGTCCTTCATGTAACTTAATTGCAATGATTTTTCTAGAGCTATTTAGATAAAATAAACTATATGATCATTAATGTAATACTTTTAAATGAATTCGAACCGATTTATATAATATTTATGCGTAATGATCTTTCGAGAACTATTTGACTACACCAACAATATAATCAATCATTATTCTCGTCGATGTTGGACGGATTACAGGTCGCATACACTCACATTTATTTATCTATATCAATTCATTGTTTATCATCGTTTCATAGTAATTTAGTTACTTGGGTACAGTTATAATGATGTTTTAAAAAATAGTTTAAGAACATATAGGCTGATTCAATTACTTAATAATCACTGGTTTAATTATTCATGATAAGAATATGATCAAATTGTAAAATGAAAGATAGAGACACTGGAAAGGTAATTTATTAATATTTGGATTTTAACCTCCAAATCAAAAGGAAGGAATAATAAATTAAAGTGATTCAATTTCAACAATCAAACTCGCAATTACAAAGGTTTTGAGAAGCGATAACAGAACAATAAAACTTGGGATTGAGAGGTTTATAGATAGTATAGCACTTGATTTTGCAGCATATCTCTCCACACAATCCATCTCCACAACATAATCTCTCTCCACAAGAACCTTCCCCTTTTGTGCATCTTTTGCCCATCGTCTCCTCCACACCTACAAATACAATACTATTAGTATTAATTAATCACCTATTATATCAAAGATGCAAATACATTAATGTAAAACAATGATAGACATGTAGCTAATTACCTAAGGCAAGAATGAGCAGAAAAGCAATGCAAAAGGATCGCCTGAATGTAATCATTTTGTGTATTTTAATTTCTATAAAAGGGAGAAAATAATTGTTTGATGGGATACTTGTTCATATGCATACCTTGTTTATATATATAGTTTGTATTAGTAGCACATACCATAATGAACCACAAATCTTTTCCTTAATACATATATCAAATTATGGATTACATATTAATTTCTATTTGTGAAAACCAAAATTTTCAATATCAAATATGGATTGGGTATTAAATTACTCAAATTTAATGATTTCAATTTGCATAATCTCAAGAAACTAGTTTAATTCTTATGAAATTATATAAATGACAGCCATGTATAAATTTTTGATAGCTCAATTCGATTTTTTGAGTAAGGTAAGTTACTCGGTAAAATTTAAATATATTACTTATTGTTTTAGTATGTCAGTCTTATGTAATTGATAGTTAATGAAATTGTTACAAATGAT
>JAPKLX010003438.1:0-11121 GCA_026898415.1 Leonotis leonurus
ACAGTTTAACACAAATTAAAGCTGTAAAGACTGAGTGTGTTTTCGAGGGATCATCATCAAAACCAAAATTCTTCGGGGTTCCCAACAATTTCCCCCGTTTTTGATGATGTCAAAACCACACTTTACAATACCACTCTATAAGCTTTTAAGAGTTATCTGGTTTAAGAGCCAGATTGTTAAAGTTTTTGTTATTAGGTTATAACGATTAATAGCAGTTGTATATGTTCTGGAAAATGAGATTTTTGTCATCAGAAACCCAAAGAATTTTATAGATAAAGAGCAGAAAAGGTTTTACAAGGTCCAAAAAGGTGAGAATTGCAGATAGTAAAGGATGTGAAAAGGTGTATCTATCTGTTGATTGATGAAGTTTAGCAGGTAGGTCTTGTCTGGGAGTTTAGTGCCAGGGATGTCTGGACATTCTCTATATTCTCGATCTGGTGCAGTTATAGTGATCTGGACCTCTGCAGCAGCTGCTCTAATGGCCTGGACCAGATCCTTAGCATCATTCATATCCAGATAGAGATTGAAGGCTTCATTGGTTGTGCCCTCGCAGTAAGCTGATTCTTTGATGAAGTAGCGGCACATGATGAAGCCATATTTTAGCCCCTCCCAGCCTTCCTTCAGATTGTCTGACACCCAGCTGATCTCTCCTTCTTTTGTCTTTTTGATCTTGATTGGTGCAGAGGAGAACCAACCAGATCCAGACTTCTTCTTCTTCTTCTGTGGCTGTGATTGACTTGATCTGCTTGACCCAGACTTAGATGACCTTTTAGGTTGAGCAGATGGTTGACTTGGTCGATCTGGTGCAACTGGTTGCAGGTTGAGCTTCTCTCCTTTCTTCTGGTGCACCAGATTGACCTTTACCTCCAGCCTTTCCTCCAGCTCCTTTCCTCATGCTAGATCCTTCCCCCTTTTTGACATCATCAATGTAGATTTTGATGAGTGCCTTAAGGGAGGTGATCTCCTCCTTCATCTCTTTTTCTGAATCCATCTTGTAGTTAAGTAGGGACGTGATGTTTGCATTGGATTCATCAATCTTTTGTTCCATGGAGGATTTGGCACTGGTGAGATGAGCGGTGAAATTCTCTTGTTCTTCTTTGATAACCCCAATCTCATCGAAGTAAGAGTCAATCATGGTCTTCGTGGGGTATCTCAGATCCCTCAGCTTCCTCTCAACAGAGTTCACTCCATCATCTTCAAATGTTCTGAATTGTGATCTGATTTCTATCTTGGCTGCTTTGATCACTTCCTCAGAAACTCCATCAGTCTGGTCCTTGACAATGGCATGAACCATGTCTTTCTCCTTCTTGGAAAACTCTGCAACAATATTGTACATCTCTTGGACTTTAAGTTCCATTGCAGACAGAGTTTGGTCAATCTTTTCTTTCCTCTCCTCAGTGGCTGCTCTATCATCATCCATTTTCTTGCTCAGTTCTTCTAGCTTCAATCGGCATACTCACCTCAAGTCTGAGTCCACTTGGTCTACATGGGACTTTAGACTGTTGTTAAAATCAGTAAAGATTCTGGTGGCCTGGTCTTGGACAGTGGAGAGAGTGTTGTACATGTATTTGTCCACTTTAATGGAGATTAGATCATTGACTTGAGCATTGGATAGAGATTGATGCTGAGTTATCAATATCTCTTCCAGATCAGTTGTCTCCACAAATTCTTCCATGGTGGCTGCGACAGAAGGGGTGTAAATATCATCAGTTAGTTTTCCACCCACCCTCTGTCCAGCTGGTTTTTCTTCCTCCCGTATATGATCAACCACCTCGATCTGGATTTTGTTTTTCCGGGCTGGTTCCCCCTCAACTTGTGTAGTTGCCTCAGCTGTTGCTGCAGTTGGTATGGTCTGTTCAGCAGCATCAACCTGTTGCTGAGCTGGTTCGGTTTCTGGTACCGCTGCACCCTGTTGGTGAGCTTCAGTTATTTCTACTTCCTCTTCATCTAGTACACTTTCATAGAAGTGTAGCAGCCCTTCTTTCTCATATATCGATCTTAGATCGATCTGTAATTCATGGGCTTCATACTGTGCAATGGCAAGGATGCTCTGGAGATAGGTGTCTCTCAACTCAGCAATGGAGGATGCTTCGAATATGTTGAGAAGTATGGCTTCTTCTGCCTTGAGTGCAGAGATTGATCTGGTTTTGAGCAATGCATCAAGGACATAGAATTCCTTGTCCTTGATGAGGAGAAGTAGTTTTAGTCTCTTAGCAGCATCATAACTCTCTAGAGTTAATTGGATGCCAGGAAATGACTTAAGGACAGAGTGATCTGCTTCTGCTTCAAGCAGTTTTACCACTGTTTCAGCCTTTTTCTTCTCCACATCCTCATCTGAGGATTCATCTTCTTCTTCCTCCTCATTGATCTGCTCTAATTGATCAGCAGATGGAGGACTGGCGGTGTGAGCGGGGGAAAAATCCTTTTCTGGAGTTGGGTCAAAGGAGGAGATAGGAAAAATCCTCTGGTGGATCTCCAACCAGAATCTGCTCATCCTCAACCTCCTGTTGAGGGACAAATGTTTCCATAACAATAGGTTCCTGAACTTGGACCTCCTCCACTGGTTCAGCAAGTTTCTGTAGTCTTCTCCTTTTGGGTTTTGGCTGTTGAGCAGCTGTAGAGGCATCAGTATCCACTGAGCTTGCTCGTCTAGTGATTCTTTTTGATGGTGTTCGTTCCACTGGTTTTTCCTTGGTGACGCGAGATTTGATTGATTTTTCTATGGGGGCAGATGGGGGAATCCAGATTGGGTTGAAGCTCCCCATCTCCATCAATGCATTGGCATGTATGGGGTCTGTCACCTTGGCTATCAGATTTGCTGTGATTCCCATGGACATCTCTATCTGGTGTTGGTCCTTGGGAAATCGCAGTTTGTCGTTGAACTCAATTACCCCATCCCATTGGTGTTGTTTGAAAAACGCTTCCAGCATAAAGCTGATCTTTGTGGAGTGCCTCAGGCTACTTCTCCTTACTTCAATGCCTGGGCTCGCTCCTTTGATGAAAGTTATCATCTTAGCTTCCTTGGTCAGCAGATCGAACAGGACTCTGCTCCAATTAACTGGTAGATTGAGTACCACGGCTGTGAGTATCTTGAATTTCTCAGGCGTCACTTGATCATATGACCCGTTGTGGTTCATGAATATCCTTTGCACGAACTCGAAGATAATCTTGTATTCTGGTGCGAGCAGTCCCCTGTTGAACATTCTGTTGGTGTAGGCTATTGGTACAACCATCACCATCTCTATTGCTTCCAGCAGTTGATCCTCTGTGATTTCCCAAGGCTAATCCCTTTGTCCTTCAACTTATAGACCTCGTCTATAATGTTCAACACATTGTAGGTTGTGTTGCTTGTTGTATTCCCCTTGCTCACACGGATGGTGGCCTCGTTTCCACCTTTCTCACCTTGCCATGTGAGGTAAAAGGTTGCCACTTCCTTTGGCAGAAATTGGAGAGGATGTGTGGTGATAATATTGTGAAATCCTACAACACATGTGAAACAATATAGATGAACACCATTCTTCCATCAATGAAGTATGAGTGCCACATAACAGTTTAAGTAATACAGAATATCAAATTCCACGGTTCAATATCTGTTCACAGATGCATGTTCATGGATAAACTTGTTTTTGTAAGACAGAACAGTTCTCATAAGACAGTTACAAAGGCGATATAGATCATCGAGATATGAATAACAAAAAGAAACCTTTGCATCGCTTAACGAGGGCGAAAGTCTTGTCAAGTTTATGGAAGCCATAGGTTTCAAGAACAGCAAACTGGTCTTGAGTGATGTATTGGTTCAGAAATTTCACTTGCTCGAGAAATAGAGTTGATTTGGGTGCCATTTTGAGAGATAGAAACAGAGTTGATACCAGGATTTTGAAAGGTTTGAGGGATTTAGGAATGGCGAAAAATTTGCTAAGTGTTCGTTGAGGGAGAAGAGTGTAGGTAGTAACCAAACAGTCTAGCACATATATATAGATAAATGATACACGGTGTAGATTAAAAGAGATGAAATTAATGGTTTAGATTTAATCTTCCCTTTTTACTTTCCCGCTTTTCTGAGTTATAGACTTGTGGTCTATTACCGCCTCTACTTTGCGTATGATACACGCGCTTTTGATCCTAGGGTTGTAGTACAGCGCGTGTTGGTTTGAGTCGTCAAGTTGCCTCCTTTTTCTTGATTTGGTAAATATCTTCGCGATCACACTTCCCAAACGCAGTACTAATCATCACAAAAATAAGAGATTTGGTATATTATGTCAGAATTTAGACATATAGGCCATGATTTAAAGTAGATATAATCGCCGTAATTAGATATATTCTGCTGACATTCCCTCTTGACTAAGTAACATGATAAATTAAATTTTAATTTCCACGTGGCTTTTAGTCATCTATTGTAGACAATCTCTTTATTAACGATCTGTTGTCACCACTATCGATTTATTTATACTACATTCGATCTTGACATTGTTCTTGTGTGATGATCTGTTAGTAATTCCCGGTTGGAATTTTAAATCGAACTGTTGATCATTAATTTGCACTTTGATGATCTGGTGTCAATTCCCGGTTGGAATTTTACGTGATATGTTCTTCATTAATCTGGACTATATCAATCTGGTCCTCTCTTCCAGATTTAACAATCCTAATTTCCCACAAAGCATCTTGAATCTTTCTTCTGGTAATGCTTTAGTAAGAATGTCGGCTCTCTGTATTTCAGTGTGGATTTTCTCGATTTGTACATGTTTTCTTTCAACATGATCTCTTATAAAGTGATGTCTCACATCCACATGTTTGCATCTGGTATGCAAGACAGGGTTCTGTGTGATTGCTATAGCATTTGAGCTATCACAGAAAATGGGTATCTCCTTGACATCGATCTCATAATCCTTGAGTTGTTGTTTCAACCAGAGTATTTGAGCGCAACTCCCAGCTGCCATATATTCAGCTTCTGTGGTTGATGTGGCAACAGATGTCTGCTTCTTTGAGAACCAAGAGATCAGTTTATTTCCTAAAAACTGACATGTACCAGATGTTGACTTTCTGTCCAGCTTGCATCTAGCATAATCTGAGTCTGTATATCCAGTTATTTCAACGTTGTCTTCACAAGGATACCATAATCCAATGTGAGTTGTTCCCTTGAGATATCTTAATACCTTCTTGGCTGCTTCCATGTGAGACTCTTTGGGGTTTGCTTGATATCTTGCAGATACTCCTACTGCAAATGTGATGTCAGGTCGACTGGCAGTTAGATAGAGTAGTGATCCTATGATCCCTCTGTATTGAGGAATATTTGCTGGTTTTCCCTCTGGATCATGATCAATTTTCCCGTTGGTCTGCCTTGGTATCCTAACAGGTTTACTGTCTTTTACTCCAAATTTAGTCAGTAGATCGTGAATATATTTTGCTTGATTAATAAAGATGCCATATGGTAACTATTTGACCTGCAAACCTAGAAAGAAGCTCATTTCGCCCATCATGGACATTTGATACTTATTTTTCATAAGTTCAGCAAATTTATTACATAGATAAGTGGATTGGGATCCAAAGATGATATCATCTACATAGATCTGTACTAAAAGGATATTCTCTTTTACTTTGATGATGAACAAAGTCTTGTCAACAGATCCTCTTCTGAATCCAGATTCTAGTAGAAATGTGGACAATGTCTCATACCAAGCTCTAGGAGCTTGTTTAAGACCATAGACTGCTTTTGTCAGTCTGTATACTTTCTGGTTTGAATCTGCTTCCTCGAATCCAGGTGGTTGTTCCACATAGACTTCTTCTTCAAGGATACCGTTTAGAAAAGCACTTTTGACATCCATCTGGTATACCTTGAACCTTTTGTGTGCAGCATATGCTAAGAACAATCTTATTGCTTCAAGTCTGGCAACTGGTGCAAATGTTTCATCAAAATCAATGTCTTCTTGTTGATTATAGCCTTTAGCTACTAATCTGACTTTGTTTCTGACTACTTCACCATTCTCATCTCGTTTATTTTTGAATAACCATTTTACACCTATTACTCCTTGATGTTTGGGTCTGTCCACGAGATACCAGACTTAATTTCTTTTGAATTCATTAAGTTCTTCTTGCATTGCTGTTATCCAATCTGCATCTTGTAGTGCTTCATGAGCATCAGATGGTTCAATGCGAGATAGGTAGCAGCTTAACAAGGCACTTTCTCCATGCATTCTTCTGGTCCTCACACGATCTGATAGGTTCCCAACAATTTGTTCTGGTGGATGATCTTGTATCCATCTCCTTCTCCTGGTCATCTCTTCATCAGATATCTCAGGATCAGGTTGATCCGTTGGTTCCTCAAATTCAGTGTGTGCTGTTGATGAAGCTTGGAATGGATTGTCTTCTGCTCCTTCTTCTAGATTTGAATTTTTAGGTTGATCATCATCTGCAATGATTGTTTCATTGCTTTCAGTTGGTGATCTGGTTTCATTCAGTTCATGTTGGATTATTCCCCCTTGCTGTATGATTTCATCAGCAATGGGTGGAGTATTGATCTCTTCATCAACGTATTTTGAGTTCTAGATTAGAATATCTTCTAATAGTAACTCATTCATCTTTCTTGTAGTCATCTGGTTTTCTGTTTGTTTATCATCTGCTGGCCTGTACTCAACGATAGATTCATCAAAAACAATATGAGGTGTTACCTCCACAATATGAGAGTTCTTATTGTAGACTCGATACGCTTTACTGACATCAGAATATCTTAAAAATATTCCAGGATCAGTTTTGCTATCAAAAGTCTTCAATTGAAATTTCCCATTATTATGTATGTAACACAAGCAACCGAAAGTGTGAAAATAAGAGATCTTAGGCTTTCTATTATAGCAGGCTGTGTAAATAGCTTCTGCCCAGAACTTCTTGGGTAGATTGGTAGCATTTAGCATAGTACGAGCTGCTTCTTTTAGTGATATGTTTCGCCTTTCAACAACTCCATTCTGTTGCGGTGTTCTGGCAGCTGAAGTTTGATGAGTAATTCCCATCTTATTGTAGTATGCTTCAATCTTTTGGTTGAGAAATTCTGTTCCTCGATCTGTTCTGATAGTAGCTATATTCACCTCCTTCTGTTTGGTGATCTTGTGTAGAAAATCGGGCAATTTGGTTAGTGTCTCTTTCTTCTTTAACATAAATATGACCCAAGTGAACCTAGAGTAATCATCAATGATTACCAAGGTGTATTTTCTTTCTTTTATACTTAGTGGTTTCACTGGTCCAAACAGATCTAGATGCAAAAGCTCCAGTATTCGCGATGTCGAGTGAGCTGTTTTGCTTGTAAAGGATGATATGGTCTGCTTCCCAGCTTGACACGCATCACATATATGATCTTTATCATAGACTTGATCTGGTAAACCTTCTACCAATTTCTCTTTAGCAATCTTGTTGATTGACTTGAAATTTAGATGACTCAATCTCTTGTGCCATAACCAGCTTGTTTCTGATGTAGTTTTAGTAACTAAGCAGGTCTCGATCTGGTTTGTCCACTGGACAATATATAACCTTTCCTGTAATTTTCCGGTAAGGAGTATCTCATCTCCTTCCTTGTTCTTCACAAAGCAGTTGTTAGTATCAAAGACGATCTGATTACCAGTTGCACAGAATTGACTTACTGAAAATAGATTGTGGCTGAGACCCTCAACATACGATACATTTGAGATAGTGGTCTTGCCAACCTTTACATTTCCATATCCTCTGGTGTATCCTTTTGAGTTACATCCAAAGGTGACCTGTGGTCCTGGTTTTTCAACGTAATCTGATAGTAAGTTCTTGTCACATGTCATGTGCTTCGAACATCCACTATCAATTATCCAGATTGTTCCTCTTGCTATCATGTTTCTTCTTGCAGTCTTCTGATCCTGCAATTAATTAAACTTAGCTACCCTTCAACGTTTGGGTGTTTGGTTATTAGCAAATGTTCCCTTTCGAATCCAGAACATTTTTGTGTTAGGAACAGATATATAGCAAGTAATAGTGTTCCCATCATTATCAACTCTAGATAGGGAATGGAATTCAGATGGATGATATCTTTCTATTCCATCATTCTTCAATTCCTTCTTAATTGGTAATGTCCTGTTGACGTTCTTTGTCCTGTTGACATTTTTGTTGGGTAATGTCCTGTTGACATTCTTGTTGGGTAATGTCCTGTTGACATTCTTTTTATGAACATAATCTGTTTCAGTGTAATGAGCTGATTGACCCATTGTTTGGTGATATTGTCTGTACCCTGTTTCTTTTATCATCATCTTCTGTGGATGACCTTTCTTACTCTTTAGGTCTATTATTTGATCTGGTATTTGCTTTCTCTCTGGTACAAATCCTGTAGTTCCTGAAGGCTTTTCTGAGTGACCTGGATATCCTAATCCAGATGTCCCCTTTAGTTGCAGATTAATCAGCAGCTTAGCACGTTCATCACTTTTGTAGATCATTTCTTTGCCTTTCCTTATTCTTTCTTCGGAAACATTGTTTCTTGTAATAAGGTCCTTAACCTTTGAATTTAGTGAATGAATCTCACTATCTTTTCCCTTAATCTGTTCTTCCAGATCAGTTATTTTGACAACAAATTGGGTGTTTGTTGTGCCCAATATCTGTTCAGATTTCTTCAGCCTATCATTCTCTTCCACAACTTCTCTAAACAGTCTCTTGATGCTCGAATAGCTCTTGAACATCTCATTAACTTCTTCCCATGAATATTCAGATTGATCTTCTATTTCCTGTTCCAGATCATGATCATTTGAAGAGTTGGTATTGCAAGAGTTTACCTCAACTTCATTCAGGCCGCTGTTTAGTCCCATATAGCATTCATCCCAGCTTTCTTCTTCATTAGCATAGAATGTTTCATCATTCTCTGATGTGCTATCTGAGAAATGGCTTGACCTGTTCTGTTAAATTAGATATTTTTGAGGATTTACATGTCTGTTGTTTTGACTCATCCTTGCTATCAGATTGATCATTATCACGTTTCTTGTAGAATTTGATTTTGTTATCTTTGTAGAAACGTCTGAATTTCTTCGATCTGACCTCCATCTTGTCCATGCATTTAGAAATCATTGCAAACTCTTTTAGTAGTTTGCCATAACCCTTATCTTCATCTGGTGTAGTAGAATCAGAAGGTTCATCTATTTTGCTCTTTGCTTTGAAGGCTACTTCTTTGTCCTTCTTTGAGCCGTTTTCTGTCTTTTTGGATAGATGATCTGGTCCACGAATTCTTTGAATGTCACATTCATGACCTTCAAGATGATCAAATAGAGCTTCTGTAGAGAGTTCATTGAAGTCTGCAAGAAGTGGTTGCATTGTAGCATATATCTCCCAGCTAGGTGGAAGCGCTCTGAGTACTTTGATGTTTTTCTCTCTTTGAGTATATTTGTTCTTATTGAATGGTGAAATCTCAAGTAAGATTCCAGTGAATCTCATTTTCATTTGCTCAATGGTCTCGCCTGGTTTCATTTTGAATTCATCGTATTTGTTTCAGGCAAGTGACAGCTTGTTCTCAATCATGACTTCTGATCCTAGACACAAGTCTCTTAAGGCTTCCCACATCTCTTTGGCAGTATCCAGATCTTGGATTTTGGCCAGATGTATGCCTTTGACTGTGCTAGATATGATTCCTTTAGCAAAGTCATCCAGATTGGCTTCGCGACGTTCCTCTGAGGTATATTTTCTTGGATCTTAGGAACTATCTGTGTAGTTACTCCAGTTGAAGTAGTTACGGTCTTTTCTTCAGTGATCTCTAGTGGACCTTCTTCAATTACTTTCCACATAAGATAGTGATGGGCTTTGAGTGCTGTTTTGATTCTGAAACTCCATTCTCGATATCCTTGGATAGAGAATTCTTCACACACCCTAACAACAGAAGATTCCATAGCAAATAGTATGCACGTGAATGAAAATGGATTTTCCTAGATCTATTCAAGTTGACCACGCAGGTATTAACCTTGTGAAACAAAACAATGGTCTTATGAACCACTGCTCTGATACCACTTGTTGGTCCCGAAAGAGCAAGGTTTGGTGTATGGGGGGGGGGGAATACACCAAATACAAACTTTTCAGTTTACTTAGCTAATTATTAGAGAGTTCAAGCTATTCTTAAACAATAAGTTGCTCGGCAGATGACTGATCAGATCGATAGAAAGATCGATAGAAGGTCAATCCAAACAGATTGCTCTCTAGTGTAAATATTCAAACAATAATAAGAGTGATCTTATTACTTTCTAAGTATTGTGTATGTGCGGAAAATGGTGGACTTAGTTGTTGCTCTTATATAGAAAACCTTAATAATTAACCAGATTGTTAAATCAGATTGATTGAGATGCAGTCTATATGGAAGTGTCAGGAATTAGAATTAATAAACAACTGAAAGTAAATATGCAGAAAGATAAATAACACAGTTCTTTAACGTGGTTCGGGAAAGCCCTATGTCCACGATCTGATCAAAACTAGACCAGATTATCCACTACTAGGATACTCTTCTTCTTTATACTCGTGGAGAACGAGTCACAAGTTTCACACCCAAGCTGGTTGGAAACTTATGCACGAATAAGGGTCGTGTCCCTTTACAACAGATTACCTCTACGTTACCATTAGAAAACTACTAGCTAGTAGGGTGATCTCTTTTCTCTCGATAAGACAGACTTGAATCGAGGTTAGGTTGGTGTGATTTAGAATCACAAATTGTTTGAAGCCTTGAGTCTGATGTTGAGATTGATTGCTTGAGAGTGTTTGATCGATGTAGCAACTGTCTTCTCTAGACTTTGAACTTCAAGAATATATAGGCTTTTGAATTTGAAATTCTAGCCGTTGTTGATTGGCGTGGGATTGATTTTAGATTGCCAATCAATGATGTCCATCATATCTGTTCTTGCCTTGTAGAAATGTTGACTCAATCCTCTAAGTATGGAAAGCAGATCGATAACGGCTACTTTCCTTCCTCGTGTCAATCATGGATTCTCCTTCCAAACCCTGGTGGATGGACTCCAATATTGACGTGGCAAGTGGATATGATGTGTAGAGTGAAGTCATCTGGTGCTTTGATGACTATATCGATCTAGTGCTTCGCTGTGACCATCGATCTGGTCGGTGAATATCATAGCAGATCGATTTCTTCACTTT
>JAPKLX010003132.1:0-10895 GCA_026898415.1 Leonotis leonurus
TTACCACTAGAAAACTACTAGCTAGCAGGGTGATCTCCTTTCTCTCGACAAGACAGACTTGAATCGAGGTGGTTGGTGTGATGTAGAATCACAAGATGTTGAAGCTCTTAGTCTGGATTGCAGCTTTGATTGCTTGAGAAGATAATAACAGTATCGCTTGCGTGTATTCTCTGTCTTTCTCCAGATCTTTTACTTCAACTATATAGGCATTGAATTAAAAATTCTAGCCGTTGTTGATTGGCGTGAGATAGATGGTATATTGCCAATCAATGGTTTCCATCATATCTGTTCTTGCCATATAGGAAAGGTTGACTCAATCTTTGATTTATGGAAAGCAGATTGCTAACGGTCTCTTTCCTTCTATGTGTTAACCGAAGATCTTCTTTCCAATCCCAGTTGGATGGACTTGATCTTGACGTGGTAAGAGCATATGATGTGTAGGATGATGTCAGCTGGTGGGTTGATGACTCAATCATTCTGGTTCCTCGCTGTAGGCATCGATCTGGTCATCGATCTGGTCGCTGTCTGTTACAGCAGATCGATTTCTTTTGGCGTAAAATCTTGACTCTCATCCTATTCTAAATTGAGATTTGACTTCTATAGAAATATTTCCTTTATGCTTTAAGTCATCTCCTAATCTGTTCCATAACCCGATGCACTTTATACATAGTGATCTGTTTTACAATTTAGAACAGTTTAAGCTAGAGAAACAGCTAAGTGTGTTTCGAAAGGCCATCATCAAAACTAAATAACTTTAGGGTTCCCAACAATTTCCCCCTTTTTGATGATGTCGAAACCACACTTTACAATAATGTCCTATTAGCTCTTAAAAAGGTGATCTGGTCTGATAGCCAGATTGATGTTTGTACGTTATTAAGTTTATAACGTTTAGGATATCTTATATGTGTTCTGGACAATAGAATGTTGTCATCAGAATTTCAAACAGATTTCATATATGAATAAAGAGATAAATAGAGTTTACAGATAGTCAAGACAGAACATAAGAAAAGCAGATCATAAAGATATGAGAGATATGTCTATCTGCTTTTTCTTTTCTCTTCTTGTTGCCTCTTCATCTTTGCTCTGGTCTCATCTGAGATAAGCTGCACGCTTTCATATACGCCTTCTCTTACCCTTATGTAATCAGGGTCTTCTGCATCCACCTTATATCCTCTGTTTTCTGCTAGCTGGTTAATGTAGGTGAGCAGGTAGGTTTTGTCCGGTAGTGAGGTGCCAGGAATTACTGGGCATTCTCTGAACTCCTTTTCTGGTGCAGAGATGGAGACTTGAGCTTTTGCGGCAGCTTCCCTTAGGGCCTCAACCAAGTCCTTGGCATCATTTCTATCTAAATATATGTCAAATGCCTCGTTGGGTGTGCCTTCACAGTACAGAGGTTCTTTGATGAAGTATCTAAGCATGATGAAGCCATATTTCAATCCCTCCCATCCATCCTTCAGGTGATCTGGGATCCAACTGGTCTCTCCTTTTGATGTTTTAGAAGGAACAAATGACGACCAACTGAACCCAGATCGTTTCTTTTTCTTCGGGGGTTGAGATTGGCTTGATCTGGTTGAAGATGTGGTCCTTTTTATTTGAGCAGATGTTGGTGCAGATGGTGGGCTGGCTGTTTGTGCTGTGATCTGCTGCTCCGATTGAGCTATTTCCTTTCCTTTCCCTTTTGTGGCAGCAGCAGATGGCTTTATCTTCTTCCTAGTCCCTTCCCCCTTTTCGACATCATCAACTACTATCTGGATGAGTGTCCTAAGGGAAGTAATTTCGTCCTTCATCGCCTTAACCTCCTTGTCTGTATCAACTTTGTGTGCAAGCAGAGAAGTGATATTGAGATTGGCGTCATCAATCTGCTTTTGAAAAGCTTTCTGAAGATTGGTTAGTTCTGTTGTCTGTTTCTCAATGTCTTCCTGGGCGATCCCAACATCATTAAAGTATGTATCAAACATTGTTTTTGTTGGGTAGCCCAGATCGCTTAACTTTCTTTCGACAAAATTCTTCCCATCGGCCTCAAACTGCCGAAGAAGGGACCTGGTGTAGGCATTGGCTTCCTTGACGATGTCAGCAGTCAGACCATCTGTTTGCTCCTTGACAATGGTGTGCACCATGTCCTTCTCTTTTTCTGCAAATGCAGTGATGATCTTGTAAATTTCTTTGACCTTTAGCTCAGTTGTGAACAGACTTTGATCGATCTGTGCCTTGCGTTCTTCGGCAGCAGTTCGATCATCGTCCATTTTCTTGCTGACTTCCTCTATCTTCAGCTGACAGATCCTTCTCAGATCAGAATCAACTTGATCGACGTGGGTCTTCAAGTGATTGTTGAATTCAGTAAGTATGCGGGTGGCTTCATCTTGGACGTGAGAGAGCATCCCATACATGTACTGGTCGACCTTGTGAGAGATCAGGTCCTTGACTTGAGTATTGGATAGGGATTGATGCTGGTTCATCAATATATCCTCTAGTGTAGTCATCTCCACGTGTTCATTCATTGTAGCTGCGACAGCTGGGGTAAAAATGTCATCTGTTGGTATGCCCCCCACGTGCTGTCCAGCTGGTTCATGTTCTGGTTGAGCTTGAGGATCTGCTGCACGTTTTATAGAGCGTTCCTTGGCTGGTTCCCCCTCAGCCTGTGCAGGAATATGATCTTCAGTCCCAGTCATGAGTTGATCTGCTGTAGATGTTGGCATGGCTGCACCCTGTTGGTGAGCGTCAGTATGAGCTGTTTCAACCTCGTCCTCAACAACCTCTTCTTCGATGCTGTTATAAAAATCCAGCATGTTGGCTTTCTCATAAACAGATCGCAGGTCGATCTGGATTTCCTCAGCCTCAAATTTTGCCATTCCAAGAATGTCTGGCTGGTAGGTCTCTCTTAATTCAGAGATTGAGGAGGCAGTGAAAATCTTGAGCAGAGTGGCTTCTTCGATTTTTAGTGCATGAATCGATCTGGTGCGGAGCAAGACATCCAGAACATAAAATTCCTTGTCTTTCACAAGCAGAAGGAATTTTAAATGTTTGGCTGCAGCATAGGTTTCTGGGGTTAGCTGTATCCCCGGGAAGGTTCTGAGCACAGAGTGATCTGCCTCTGTCTCCAGCAGTCTTACCACTGTCTTTGCTTTCTTCATTTCCTCATCCTCATCAGTTGAGACTTCTTCGCCCTCAGCGTCCTCATCGATCTGCTCTAAGTGATCAGCAGATGATGGGCTGGTAGAATGTGCGGGAGAGAGATCCTTTGGTTGTTCTGGGTTCATGGTTGAAATGGGGGCCACATCTTCTGGTGGTCCACCCATCAAAATTTCTTCTTCCTCGACCTCCTGGTGAGGGAGAACAGATTCTTGTGCTGGTTCTGGGCTTTGTTCTGCCTCAGCCAATTTTTGCAACTTTCTTCGTTTGGATTTTGGTGGCTGAGCTGCTGTTGATGTATCAATATCAATGGAGCTGGATCTTCTTGTAGTTCTCTTAGTGGAGGTTCTCTTTATTGGCTTTTCTTTTGTGATCTTGGGCCGTGCTGTTTGACCAGGTGGAGGAATCCAGATAGGATTCGAATTGCCCATCTCCATTAGTGCATTAAGGACTACAGAGTCTTTCACCTGAGCAATCAGATTTGCTGAAATGCCCATTGACATTTCTATCTGATGTTCGTCCTTGGGGAAGTGCTGTCTGGTGTTGAATTCAACAGCAGTATCCCACTGGTGGTGAGGGAAGAAGGACTCCAGCATGTGACTGATTTTTGTTGAATGTCGTAAACTGCTTCTTTTCACTTCGATGCCGGGTGAACCAATTTTCACAAACAAGATCATCTTGGCCTCCTTTGCCAAGAGATCAAACAAAATCCTGCTCCAGTTCACTGGCAGGTTGAGAACCACTGCTGCTAGAATCCTGAACTTTTCAGGAGTGACCTGGTCATAAGAGCCGTTGTGGTTGAGAAAAATTGGCTATACGAATTCAAATAAAATTCTAAATTCTGGCGCGAGAAGAGCACGTGTGAACATCCTGTTGGTGTACTGGATGGGGATGATCATCACGATCTCCACAGCCTCTTGCAGCTGTTCTGCAGTGATTTCCCCAAGGTCTGCACCTTCATCCTTCAATTTATAAACATCGTTGATGATATTGATGACGTTGTAAGGAGTGTTGCTGACAGTATTCCCCTTACTAACTCGAATGGTTGCCTCATCTCCACCCCTCTCTCCCTGCCATGAGAGGTAGAAAGCAGCAACATCCTTGGGTAGGAAGTGCACTGGGTGTGAAGTGATAATATTGTAGAAACCTACAGAAAACATGGTAGAACATATGTGAGCACTATCCTTCCATCAGTGAAGTATAAGTGCCACAAGGCGATTTATGCAGGCTAGCAATCGATATCACAGTAATCATAGGTAAATATATGTGCAAAAGAATAAAAGCAGTTTGTCAAAAACAGTTTTAAAGGATTGTATAAGACAAACAAGAACAACAACAAAAGAAAATATAAGCGAGAAACCTTTGCATTGTCGAACGAGGTCAAATGCCTTGTCTAGTTTATGAAACCCGAAGGTGACAAGAACCGCGAAAAGGTCTTGGTGTATGTAAGGTTTCAGAAAACTTGCTTGCTCGAGAAAAACAGATGATTTTGGTGCCATTTTTGCAAAGAAAACAGAGTGATTTACGAAAGAAGAGAGAATTTTGGAAGTAGGAAATTTTGCTAAGTGTTTTGAGAAGTATAAGTGTAAGTGATAAATGAAACGCCTTATCAATCTATATACACGAAAGAGAAGATAAGTAGAGTAATAAAATATTCACAAATCCTTTCCTTTTTCAGCTTTCCCGCCTTTCCATGTTCTAGGTTTCCAGTCTATCACCGCTTCTATTTATCGTATGATACACGCGCTTGGATCGAACGGTTGAGATGTAGCGCGTTGTGTTTGTTGCAGTCATTTTTCTCCCAATTACTGTACTTAATCATCAAAAATAAAAGATTTGATATCTAGAGTCAGAAATTAGATATTTTATATAATTGGTCGTCGTATATAATTGACTTTTCCCCCTTAACCAAGTAATGGGATAATTGATATTATTTTAATATCTACGTGGCATTAAGTGATCTGGTCAAGGTCGATCTCTTTCATAGTAAGAACCATTGATCTGGTTGACTCTTTTAATAATTCCCAGTTGGAATTTGATCAATCTGTATTGGCATATACTTAGTGATCTGGTGTCAATTCCCTGTTGGAATTTCACGTGATCTGGATTTTATCAATCTGGACCATGATGATCTGGTTTTGATTCCCTGTTGGAATATTGAATTTGATCTGGTTTAGATTAATCTGGCTCTTTCTTCAAGATTTAAAAGTCCTAGTTTTCCACAAGGAATCTTAAATCTTTCTTCTGGTAATGCCTTAGTGAGAATGTCTGCTCTCTGAACTTCAGTGTGTATTTTCTCAATCTGTACATGTTTCTTTTCAACATGATCTCTTATGAAGTGATGTCTCACATCCATATGTTTGCATCTGGTATGCAACACTGGATTCTGTGTGATTGCTATAGCACTTGAACTATCACAGAAAATTGGTATTTCCTTGACATCAATCTCATAATCTTTAAGCTGTTGTCTTAGCCACAGTATTTGTGCACAACAACTTCCAGCTGCCATATATTCTGCCTCTGTGATTGAGGTGGCAACTGATGTCTGTTTCTTTGAGAACCAAGAAATTAGTTTATTTCCTAGAAACTGACATGTACCAGATGTTGACTTTCTGTCCAGTTTACATCCAGCGTAATCTGAGTCAGTATATCCAGTTAGCTCAAAATTGTCTTCACATGGATACCATAATCCTACATGGGCTGTTCCCTTAAGATATCTTAGTATCTTCTTAGCTGCTTCCATGTGAGACTCTTTGGGATTTGCTTGATATCTTTCACATACACCTACTGCAAATGTGATGTCAGGTCGACTGGCAGTTAGGTATAGTAATGATCCTATAATCCCTCTGTATTGAGTAATGTTTGCTGGTTTTCCTTCTGGATCTGGATCAATTTTCCCATTGGTCTGCATTGGGATTTTCACTGGGTTACTGTCTTTTAACCCAAATTTGGTCAGCAGATCGTTGATGTATTTTGTCTGATTAATAAAGATACCATCTGGTAGCTGCTTGACCTGCAAACCTAAAAAGAAACTCATTTCTCCCATCATGGACATTTGGTACTTATTTTTCATAAGTTCAGCAAATTTGTCACATAGATAGGTAGATTGAGATCCAAAAATGATATCATCTACATAGATCTGGACTAAGAGAATGTTTTCTTTGACTTTGATAATGAACAAAGTTTTGTCAACAGATCCTCTTCTGAATCCAGATTCTAGTAAGAAGGTTGATAAGGTCTCATACCAAGCTCTAGGGGCTTGTTTTAGACCATAGACTGCCTTAGCCAGCCTGTATACTTTCTGATCGGGATCTGCCTCTTCAAATCCAGTTGGCTGTTCCACATATACTTCTTCTTCAAGGATACCATTAAGAAAGGCACTCTTGACATCCATCTGGTATACCTTGAATCGTTTGTGAGCAGCATATGCTAGAAATAGCCTTATAGCTTCTAATCTGGCTACTGGTGCGAATGTTTCATCAAAATCAATGCCTTCTTGTTGATTATAGCCTTTAGCTACCAGTCTGGCCTTGTTTCTGACTACTTCACCATTCTCATCTTGTTTATTTTTGAACACCCATTTTACACCTATCACACCTTGGTGTTGGGGTCTGTCCACGAGATACCAGACTTCATTCCTTTTGAACTCATTGAGTTCTTCTTGCATTGCTGTTATCCAATCTGCATCTTGAAGTGCTTCATAAGCATCAGATGGCTCCATGCGAGAGAGGTAACAGCTTAACAATGCACTTTCTCCATGTATTCTTCTTGTTTTCACACGATCTGATGGGTTCCCAACGATCTGTTCTGGTGGATGATCTTGTATCCATCTCCTTCTCCTGGTCATCTCTTCATCAGATATCTCAGGATCAGGTTGATCTGTTGGTTCTTCAAATTCAGGGTGTGCTGTTGATGAGGCTTGGAATGGATTCTCATCTAGTTTTGCTTCTGGATTTTGATTTCCAGCTTGCTCATTATCTGCAATGACTGTTTCATTGCTTTCGGTTGACAATCTGTCCTCATCCAGATTGTGCTGTGATATTCCCCCCTGCTGTAAGATTTCTTCAGCAACAGGTGGAGTGATAGTTTCTTCATCCTCACTTTTTGAGTTCCAGATCAGAATATCTTCAAGTAGTAGTTCATTCATCCTTCTGATAGTCACCTGGTTTTCTGTCTGCTTTCCATCTGGTGACCTGTACTCAACAATTGACTCATCAAAGACAACATGAGGTGTTACCTCCACAATATGAGAGTTCTTATTGTAGACTCGATAAGCTTTACTGACATCAGAATATCCTAAGAATATTCCAGGGTCGGTTTTGCTATCAAAAGTCTTCAATTGTGATTTCCCATTGTTGTGTATGTAACACAAACAACCAAAAGTTCTGAAATATGAAATCTTAGGCTTTCTGTTGTTCCAAATCTCGTATGGTGTCTTTCCATGTCTGAGTGTGATGGATGATCTGTTTTGAGTATAACAGGCTGTGTAGATTGCTTCTGCCCAGAATTTCTTGGGTAAATTTGTAGCATTTAGCATTGTACGTGCTGCTTCCTTGAGTGATCTGTTTCTCCTTTCAACAACTCCATTCTGTTGGGGAGTTCGAGCAGCAGATGTTTGATGAGTGATTCCCATCTTGTTGCAGTATGCTTCAATCTTCTGGTTGAGAAATTCTGTCCCTCGATCTGTTCTGATAGAGGTTATACTCATCTCTTTCTGTTTTGTGATCTTGTGTAGGAAGTCAGGGAGCTTGTCTAGGGTTTCTTTCTTCTTTAACAAAAAGATGACCCAAGTGAATCTTGAGTAATCATCTATGATCACTAGGGTGTACTTTCTCCCATTTATGCTTAGAGGTTTGACTAGTCCAAACAGATCAAGATGTAACAGCTCTAATATCCTTGATGTTGAGTGAGCTGTTTTGCTTGTGAAGGATGATCTGGTTTGTTTTCCAGCTTGACAAGCATCACATATATGATCTTTATCATATACTTGATCTGGTAGTCCTTCCACTAACTTTTCTTTGGCAATCCTGTTGATTGATTTAAAGTTTAAGTGGTTTAATCTCTTATGCCATAGCCAGCTGGTTTCTGATACAGTCTTGGTGACTAAGCAGGTCTCGATCTGGTTTGTCCATTGGACAATGTATAGTCTATCCTGCAACTTACCGGTAAGGAGTATCTCATCTCCTTCCTTATTCTTCACCAGACAGTTGTTAGTATCAAAAACAATCTGATTGCCATTAGCACAAAACTGACTTACAGAAAACAGGTTGTGACTAAGACCCTCAACGTACGATACATTAGTGATAGTAGTCTTGCCAACTTTGATGTTTCCATACCCTCTGGTATAACCTTTTGAGTTACATCCAAAGGTGACCTGGGGTCCTGGTTTTTCTACGTAATCTGATAGTAGGTTCTTGTCACATGTCATGTGTTTTGAACAACCACTATCTATTATCCAGATTGCTCCTCTTGCAACCTTACTTCTTCTTGCAGTTCTTTGATCCTGCAATTAATCAAACTTAGCTACCCTTTCAACGTTTGGGTGCTTGATTATTAGCAAATATTCCTTTTCGAATCCAGAACATTCTAGGGTTTGGAACAGAAATATAACAAGTAATAGTGTTCCCATTATTGTCGATTTTTGAGAGAGAATGAATTTCAGATGGATGATATCTCCCTATTCCATCATTCTTCACTCCCTTCTTAACTGGTGCTGTCCTGTTGACACTTTTGTTTGGTAGTGTCCTGTTGACATTTGCCTTTTGTAGGTGATCTGTTTCTATGTAGTGAGCTGGTTGTCTCTTTATTTGATGATACTGCCTGTTCTTCGCATCCTTGATTATCATCTTTTGAGGATAACCTTTCTTGTTTTTCAAGTCTTTCACTTGATCTGGTATTTGCTTCCTTTCTGGTATGAAGTTTATGGTTCCAGAGGATTTTTCTGAGTGGCCTGGATATCCTAATCCAGATGTGCCCTTTTGTTGCATATTGATTAGCAACTTGGCACGCTCATCACTCTTGTAAATCATTTCTTTTCCTTTCTTGATCTTTTCCTCAGCAACATTGTTTCTTGTAACCAGATCCTTGACTTTTGAATTAAGTGAGTGGATCTCACTGTCTTTACTCTTGATCTGTTCTTCCAGAT
This sequence comes from Leonotis leonurus, assembly GCA_026898415.1. Classification (NCBI taxonomy): domain Eukaryota; kingdom Viridiplantae; phylum Streptophyta; class Magnoliopsida; order Lamiales; family Lamiaceae; genus Leonotis; species Leonotis leonurus. Next base: position 9,275 of record JAPKLX010003132.1, read on the forward strand.
CGTTCATTTTAGCAACAAATTGTGTGTTTGCTGTGCTTAGAGTCTGCTCAACTTTCTTTAACCTGTCATTCTCTTCAACAACTTCTTTGAACAATCTCTTGATGCTTGAGTAACTTTTGAACATCTCATCTATTTCATCCCATGAATATTCTGCTTGATCTTCACTTTCCTGTTCAAGATCATTATTATTATTTTAGGAATTTGAGTAGCAAGAATTTACCTCAACATCATCTAGACCGTTGTCCAATCCCACATAGCATTCATTCCAGCTTTCTTCGTCGTCAGCAATGAAAGCTTCATCATTTTCTGATGTGCTATCTGAGAAATGACTCGAGCTGCTTGAGTTCTGTTCAGCTATCATGGCTTTGCGCTCATATTTAAGCTTTCGATCTCTTTTAGCTCTTAGTTCTTCTCTTTGACTTCTGGACAGATTAGGACAATCTGTTTTGAAATGGCCTGTTCTGCCACATTCAAAGCAAGTGTAATCTGTAGAGCTGGAAGTCTTTGTTGTTTTGTCAGTCTGATTCCTGGATTCATTCTTATCTTCAGATCGATCATTGTCATGCTTCTTATTGAAGTTTCTCTTGTTATCTTTGTAGAAGCGTCTGTATTTCTTCGATCTGGTCTCCATCTTGTCCATTCGTTTGGCAATCATTGCGAACTCTTTTAAGAGTTTGTCATAGCCTTTCTCTATATCTGGACTAGCGGGCTCAGAAGGATCATCTGGTTTGCACTTCGCTTTGAAGGCTACCTCTTTGTCCTTCTTTGAGCTGCTTTCTGCCTTTTTGGACAGATGATCTGGTCCTCGAATTCTTTGAATGTCACACTCATGCCCTTCGAGGTGATCAAACAAAGCTTCAGTGGACAGTTCATTAAAGTCTGCTCGTAGAGGTTGCATTGCAGCATATATCTCCCAGCTTGGTGGAAGAGCTCTAAGAACTTTCATGTTCTTCTCCCTTTGAGTATATTTGTTCTTTTTGAACGCAGATATCTCTAGGAGAATTCCAGTGAATCTCATCTTCATCTGTTCTATTGTCTCGCCTGGTTTCATTTTGAATTCATCATATTTGTTGCACGCAAGGGATAACTTGTTCTCAATCATTACTTCAGATCCTAGGGCTAGGTCTCTTAAGGCTTCCCACATCTCTTTGGCAGTATCCAGATCTTGGATTTTAGCCAGATGTACGCCTTTGACCGTGCTGGAGATGATTCCTTTGGCAAAATCATCAAGATTTGCTTCTCTCCTTTCTTCAGAAGTGTATTTTCTGGGATCTTTTAGCACAAATTCTTTGACCACTCCTGTATCAGTGACACGAGTAGTTCTTCTGTAATTGCTAGTGGCCCTTCTTCGATTACTTTCCACATCAAACAGTGATGTGCTTTAAGACACATCTTGATTCTGAAGCTCCATTCTCTATATCCTTGGATAGAGAATTCTTCGCAAGCCCTAACAACAAATGACTCCATAACAGATAATATGCTAGTGAATGAAAAGGGTTTTCTAAGATCTATTCAAGTTGACCACGCAGGTCCCTGTGAAACAAAACAATGGTCGTTTGAACCACTGCTCTGATACCACTTGTTGGTCCCGAAAGAGCAAGGTTTGGTGTATGGGGGGGGG
>JAPKLX010004067.1:0-10370 GCA_026898415.1 Leonotis leonurus
CCCCCCCCCCCATACACCAAACTTTGCTCTTTCGGGACCAACAAGTGGTATCAGAGCAGTGGTTCAAACTGACCATTGTTTTGTTTCACAAGGTTAAAACCTGCGTGGTCTACTTGAATAGATCTAGGAAAACCTTTTTCATACACGTGCATACTATCTGTTATGGAATCATCTGTGATCAGGGCTTGCGAAGAATTCTCTATCCAAGGATATAGAGAATGGAGTTTCAGAATCAAAATGTGTCTCAAGGCACATCACTGCTTGATGTGGAAAGTAATCGAAGAAGGACCATTAGCAATCACTGAAGAGACCACTCGTATCACAGATACAGGAGTAGTTAAAGAAACCGTCCTAAAAGATCCAAGAAAATATACCTCCGAAGAAAGAAGAGAGGCAAATCTTGATGATTTTGCCAAAGGGATCATTTCCAGCACGGTCAAAGGCGTACATCTGGCCAAGATCCAAGATCTTGATACAGCCAAAGAGATGTGGGAAGCCTTGAGAGACCTGGCGCTTGGATCTGAAGTGATGATCGAGAACAAACTGTCTCTAGCTTGCAACAAATATGATGAATTCAAAATGAAACCAGGCGAGACAATAGAACAGATGAAGATGAGATTCACTGGAATTCTCCTAGAGATATCTGCGTTCAAAAAGAATAAGTATACTCAAAGGGAGAAGAACATGAAAGTTCTTAGAGCTCTTCCACCAAGCTGGGAGATCTACGCTGCAATGCAACCCCTAAGAGCAGATTTCAATGATCTGTCTACTGAAGCCTTATTTGATCATCTCGAAGGTCATGAATGTGACATTCAAAGAATTCGAGGACCAGATCATCTGTCCAAAAAGGCAGAAAGCAGTTCAAAGAAGGACAAAGAGGTAGCCTTCAAAGCGAAGAGCAAACCAGATGATCCTTCTGAGTCTGCTACTCTAGACGAAGAGAAAGGCTATGACAAACTCTTAAAAGAATTTGCTATGATAGCTAAACGCATGGACAAGATGGAAACCAGATCAAAGAAATTCAGACGCTTCTACAAAGATAACAAGAGGAACTTCAACAGGAATTATAACAATGATCGATCAGATGACAAGAATGAATCTAAACAGCAGACTACTAAAACAACAAAGACCTCTAACTCTGCAGATTACACTTGTTTTGAATGTGGCAGATCAGGTCACTTCAAAACAGATTGTCCTAATCTGTCCAGAAGCCAAAGAGAGGAATTAAGAGCTAAAAGAGATCGAAAGCTCAAAAATGAGCGAAAAGCCATGATAGCTGAACAAAACTCAAGCAGCTCAAGTCATTTCTCAGACAGTTCATCAGAAAATGATGAGGCTTTCATTGCTGACGATGAAGAAAGCTGGAGTGAATGTTTTGTAGGCTTAGACAACGGTCTAGATGAAGTCGAGGTAAATTCATGCTATTCAAATTCTTCAAATAGTAATAATGATCTTAAACAAGAAAGTGAAGATCAAGCAGAATACTCATGGAAAGAAATAGACGAAATGTTCCAAAGCTACTCTAGCATCAAAAGACTGTTCAAAGAAGTAGTTGAAGAGAATGACAGATTAAAGAAGATTGAGCAGACTCTAAGCACAGCAAACACTAAGTTTGTTGCCAAAATTACTGATCTGGAAGAGCAGATCAAGAGCAAAGACAGTGAGATCCACTCACTTAATTCAAAAGTCAAGGATCTGGTTATCAGAAATAATGTTGCTGAAGAAAAGATCAAGAAAGGAAAGGAAATGATATACAAGAGTGATGAGCGTGCCAAGCTGCTAATCAATATGCAACAAAAGGGCACATCTGGTTTGGGATATCCAGGTCACTCAGAAAAATCCTCAGGAACTATAAGCTTCGTACCAGAAAGGAAGAAGATACCAGATCAAGTGAAAGACTTGAAAAACAAGAAAGGTTATCCTCAAAAGATGATCATAAAAGATGCAAAGAATAGGCAATATCATCAAACAAGGGGACAACCAGCTTACTACACAGAAACAGAACATTATCAAAGAGCAGATGTCAACAGGACAAAAACTGTCAACAAGACAGTACATACAAAGAAAGGGTTGAAGAAGGATGAAATGAAAAGATACCATCCATCTGAAATCCACTCAGTAACTAAAATTGACAATGATGGAAATACTATTACCTGCTATATTTCTGTTCCTAACCCTAAAATGTTCTGGATTCGAAAAGGAACATTTGCTAATAATCAAGCACCCAAACGTTGAAAGGGTAGCTAAGTTTGATTAATTGCAGGTTCAAAAATCTGCAAGGAGGAGTAAAGTTGCAGGAGGAGCAATCTGGATAATCGATAGTGGTTGTTCAAAACACATGACATGTGACAAGAACCTACTATCAGATTACGTGGAAAAACCAGGACCCCAGGTCACCTTTGGATGTAATTCTAAAGGATATACCAGAGGGTATGGAAACATCAAAGTTGGCAAGACTACTATCTCTAATGTCTCATACGTTGAGGGTCTTAGTCACAATCTGTTTTCTGTAAGTCAATTCTGTGCTAATGGTAATCAGATTGTTTTTGATACTAACAACTGTCTGGTGAAGAATAAGGAAGGAGATGAGATACTCCTTACCGGTAAATTGCAGGATAGACTATACATTGTCCAATGGACAAACCAGATCGAGACCTGCCTAGTCACCAAGACTGTATCAGAAACCAGCTGGTTATGGCATAAGAGATTGAATCACCTAAACTTCAAGACAATCAACAGGATTGCCAAAGAAAAGTTAGTAGAAGGACTACCAGATCAGATGTATGATAAAGATCACATATGTGATGCTTGTCAAGCAGGAAAGCAGACCAGATCATTCTTTACAAGCAAAACAGCTCACTCAACATCAAGGACACTAGAGCTGTTGCACCTTGATCTGTTTGGACCAGTCAAACCTCTAAGCATCAATGGGAGAAAATACACATTGGTAATCATAGATGATTACTCAAGATTCACTTGGGTCATCTTTCTGCTGAAGAAGAAAGAGACTCTAGACAAGCTCCCTGATTTTCTACACAAAATCACTAAAAAGAAAGAAATGAGTATAACCTCTATCAGAACAGATCGAGGAACAGAATTTCTCAACCAGAAGATTGAAGCATATTGCAACAAGATGGGAATCACTCATCAAACATCTGCTGCTCGAACTCCTCAACAGAATGGAGTAGTTGAGAGAAGAAACAGATCACTAAAAGAAGCAGCTCGCACGATGCTTAATGCTACAAATCTACCAAAGAAATTCTGGGCAGAGGCTATCTACACTGCCTGTTATACTCAAAACAGATCATCCATCACACTCAGACATGGAAAGACTCCATATGAAATATGGAACAACAGAAAGCCTAAGATTTCCTACTTTAAAACTTTTGGCTGTTTATGTTACATACACAATAATGGGAAATCTCAGTTGAAAACTTTTGATAGCAAAACAGACCCTGGAATATTCTTAGGATATTCTGATGTCAGTAAAGCCTATCGAGTTTACAACAAGAATTCTCATATTGTGGAAGTAACACCCCATGTTGTATTTGATGAGTCTATTGTTGAGTACAGATCACCAGATGAAAAACAGATAGACAATCAGGTGACAACCAGAAGGATGAATGATCTATTACTGGAAGATGTTCTTATCTGGGATTCAAGAAGTGAAGATGAAGAAGTTATCACTCAACCCACTGCTGAGGAGATCATACAGCAAGGGGGAATACCATTAACAAATCTGAATGAAAACAGATCATCAACAGAAGACAATGATACTATTACTACAAATGATGATCAACATCCAGAAGAAAATCCAGATGAGAATCCATTTCAAGCTATATCAACAGCACACCCTGAATTTGAGGAACCAACAGATCAACCTGATCCTGAGTTATCTGATGAAGAGATAACTAGGAGAAGAAGATGGATACAAGACCATCCATCAGAACAGATCGTTGGGAACCCATCAGATCGTGTGAAAACCAGAAGAATGCATGGAGAAAGTGCATTATTAAGTTGTTATCTATCTCGCTTGGAGCCATCTGATGCTTATGAAGCACTCCAAGATGCAGATTGGATAATAGCAATGCAAGAAGAACTCAATGAGTTCAAAAGAAATGAAGTCTGGTATCTCGTGGACAGACCCAGACACCAAGGTGTGATTGGTGTAAAGTGGGTGTTCAAAAACAAACGAGATGAGAATGGTGAAGTAGTCCGAAACAAAGCCAGATTAGTAGCTAAAGGCTATAATCAACAAGAAGGCATTGATTTCGATGAAACATTCGCCCCTGTAGCCAGATTAGAAGCAATAAGGCTGTTTCTTGCGTATGCTGCTCACAAACGGTTCAAGGTGTACCAGATGGATGTCAAAAGTGCCTTCCTAAATGGTATCCTTGAAGAAGAAGTATATGTGGAACAGCCACCTGGATTTGAAGAAGCAGATCCAGATCAGAAAGTATACAGACTAGCAAAAGCAGTCTATGGTCTAAAACAAGCCCCTAGAGCTTGGTATGAGACCTTATCATCCTTCCTACTAGAATCTGGATTCAAAAGAGGATCTGTTGATAAGACTTTATTCATTATCAAAGTCAAAGAACATATTCTCTTGGTCCAGATCTATGTAGATGATATTATCTTTGGATCTCAATCTACCTATCTATGTGACAAATTTGCTGAACTTATGAAAAATAAGTATCAAATGTCCATGATGGGAGAAATGAGTTTCTTTTTAGGATTGCAGGTCAAGCAGCTACCAGATGGTATCTTCATCAATCAGACAAAATACATCAACGATCTGCTAGCCAAGTTTGGATTAAAAGACAGTAATCCAGTGAAAATCCCAATGCAGACTAATGGGAAAATTGGTCCAGATCCTGAAGGAAAACCAGCAAATGTTACACAATACAGAGGGATTATAGGTTCATTACTCTATCTAACTGCAAGTCGACCTGACATTACCTATGCAGTAGGAGTATGTGCTAGATATCAAGCAAATCCCAAAGAGTCTCACATGGAAGCAGCTAAGAAGATACTAAGATATCTAAAGGGAACAGCCCATATAGGATTATGGTATCCATGTGAAGACAATTTTGAGCTATCTGGATATACAGATTCAGACTATGCTGGATGTAAACTGGACAGAAAGTCAACATCTGGTACATGTCAATTCTTAGGAAATAAACTTATTTCTTGGTTCTCAAAGAAACAGACATCAGTTGCCACTTCAACTACAGAGGCAGAATACATGGCAGCTGGAAGTTGTTGTGCACAAATACTGTGGTTGAGACAACAGCTTAAAGACTATGAGATCGATGTCAAGGAAATACCAATTTTCTGTGACAGCTCAAGTGCTATAGCAATTACACAAAACCCAGTGTTGCACACCAGATGCAAACATGTTGACGTGAGACATCACTTTATAAGAGACCATGTTGAAAGGAAACATGTACAGATTGAGAAGATACATACTGAAGTTCAGAGAGCAGATATCCTCACTAAAGCATTACCAGAAGAGAGATTTAAGATGCTCTGTGCAAAGCTAGGACTTCTAAATCTTGAAGATAAAACCAGATTGATCTAAACCAGACTGATCTGAGCAGATTGATCTAAATCAGATTGATCTAACCAGATTGATCTAACCAGATTGATCTAAACCAGATCATCATGACCCAGAGTGATAAAATCCAGATCACTAGAAATTCCAACAGGGAACTAACACCAGATCACTAACTCACATGTCAATACAGAATAAATAAATTCCAAACAAGAATTACCAAAAGAAAGCAACCAGACTGATCAAAGACAGAAGGCTAAACCAGAGAGACTCAAGACCAGAAAGCCTCAGAGACAGAAGGCTAAACCAGAGAGTCTCAAGACCAGAAAGCCTCAGAGACAGAAGGCTAGACCAGAAAGTCTCAAAACCAGCAAGTCTCAAAGACAGAAAGCTAAACCAGAGAGTTAGTCAACTTTAACAGAAAGTTGAACCAGAAAAGCTTCAACCAGAGAGATAAAAGAAGCTTTGAACAGAAAGTGGTTAACAAACAAACAGTTTGACCTCAACCAGATCACCTATTGACACGTGGATTAATATTTATTATTAATTATTCCATTACTTGGTTAAGGGGGAAAGGTCAACTGTATACAGCGACTAATTATCACTATTCTGACACTAAGACTTAAAGATCATCTATTTTTGATGATTGCATGCAGTAATTGGGAGACGTGATCGAGAAAAATATCTACCAAATCTAGAAAAAGAGAGATAAAAGATTGCATCAAAAACAACGCGCCATCACATAATCGTTCGATCATAGCGCGTGCATCATACGAAAAGGAGAGGCGACTATGGGTGGAAAACCTAGTACATGGAAAGGCGGGAAAGCTGAAAAAGGGAAGGATTTCTCAATATTTTATTACCTTTATTATCTTCTCTCTCGCTTATATAGATTGATAAGGCGTTTCGTGTATCACTCACACTTCCAAAACTTCACGAAACACTTAGAAAATTTTCCATCTCTCAAAAACCCTCTCTTGCAAAACTCTCACTCTCTAACAAAAATGGCTCCCAAATCGTCTGTATTTCTGGAACAAGCAAACTTTTTGAAACCTTATATTCACCAAGACCTTTTTGCGGTTCTTGATACCTTCGGGTTTCATAAACTAGAGAGGGCATTTGATCTCGTTCGTAAATGCAAAGGTTTCATATTTCGTTCTTAATTCGCTTTCAAATGTTTGAATGCTTTACTCTGTATCTATTTTCTTGTATGTGATCTCTGTAAAATACATAGAACTGCATAAACTGTTCTTGTGGCACTCATACTTCACTGATGGAAGGATAGTGCTCACATCTATAATATTATGTTCTTTGTAGGTTTCTACAAGATTATTTCTTCACATCCTGTGCACTTCCTACCGAAGGAAGTTGCTGCCTTCTACCTCTCATGGCAGGGAGAGAGAGGTGGTGAAGAAGCCACCATCAGGGTGAGCAAAGGAAATACTGTAAGCAACACACCTTACAACGTTATCAACCTCATCAATGCTGCTTACAAAGTAAAGGATGAGGGACTTGACCTTGGAGAGATTACTGCAGAACAGCTGTAAGAAGCTGTGGAAATGGTCATGATAGTCCCTATCCATTACACCAACAGAATGTTTGTTCGTGCACTTCTCGCGCCAGAGTTCAGAATCATTTTTGAATTCGTACAGCGAATTTTTCTGAACCACAACGGGTCCTACGACCAAGTCACTCCTGAAAAGTTCAGGATACTGGCTGCCGTGGTTCTTAATCTGCCAGTGAACTGGAGCAGAATTCTGTACGATCTGTTGGCAAAGGAGGCCAAAATGATCCTACACGTGAAAGACAGCTCTCCTGGAATTGAAGTTAAACGGAGCACACTTCGACACTCAACAAAGATCAGCTTTATGCTGGAATCTTTCTTTCCTCATCACCAGTGGGATACCACCGTCGAATTCAATACCAGACAGCATTTCCCAAAGGATCAGCATCAGCTGGAAATGTCAATGGGCATTTCAGCTAACTTGATTACCAGAGTTAAAGACTCAGTTGTCTATAATGCTCTGATGGAGATGGGAAGCTCAAATCCCATCTGGATTCCTCCTTCGGGTACAGCAGCCCAATCTACCAAATCAAAGGTCACTAAGGAGAAGCCATCCGAGAAAACTCCTTCTAAAAGAGTGACCAGGAGGACCAGCTCAGTCGAAACTGATACCTCTACTGCAGCCCAACCAAAACCTAAACGACGAAAGCTCCAAAAATTGGCTGAGACAGAGCAGAGCCCAGAACCAGCACAAGAAACTACATTCCCTCAACAGGAGGTTGAGGAAGAAAACATTGTAATGGTTGATGAACCAGAGGATGTAGAACCTTTGACCTCAGTACATCCAGAACAGATCAGGGATTTTTCCCCAGCTCATACTATAAGTTCATCATCTGCTGAGCCTCTAGAACAGATCAATGAGGAAAATGAAGAAGAAACTGAATCTTCTGATGAAGATGTGGAGAAGAACACAGCACGATCTGTTGTAAAATTGATTGAAGCAGAGGCTGACAGAGCGGTTCTGAATATATTCCCAGGCATCCAGCTCACACCAGAGAGCTATGATGCAGCTAAACGAGTCAAACTGCTCCTGTTGGTCAAGGACAAGGAATTTTATGTGTTGGATGCACTGCTGAAAATCAGACCAATAGACCAGCTCAAGGCAGAGGAAGCCACACTGCTCAACATTTTTGAAGTTTCATCTGTGGCAGAACTAAGAGAAAGCTATCCACAGTCCATTCTGGCAATTGCCCAGCTCGAAGCTCAGAAGTTAAAGATAAACTTGAGAGAAATCTATGAGAAAGCTGGCAAGCTGGACTTCTACGACAGCATGGTTGATGAAGACGAACCTGAGCTTCCATCTGATGCTCATCAACCGGATGCAGCACAAAAAGAACCTACACCAGATCAGGTCATAAATGAGCAGATCTCTACTCCACCAGCACCTACTGTGAGCGAATCAGACAAGGATGAGTTTATTGGACAGAACATAGGAGGCGAGCTTACCAATGATATCATCACCCCTGGTGTTGCAGCCGCCCAGAACGTCCATGTACAGACCTTCACCTTGGAGGATATATTGATGGACCAGCATCAATCCCTATCTAACACTCAAATCAGAGATCTTATCTCCAAGAAGGTGGATCAGTATATGTATGGCACGCTGACCACTGTCCAAGATGAAGCCACACGCATTCTGACCGAATTCAATGACCATCTGCAATCTCATGTCAACCAGGTCGATACTGATCTGAGGCGCATCTGTCGCTTGAAACTTGAGGAGATTAGCAAGAAAATGGATGATGACAGAGCTGCTGCTGAGGCACGCAAAGCTCAGATCGATCAGAGCTTGTCTACCACAGAACTCAGAGTACAGGAGATGTACAGAGTTGTCACAAATTTTGCTGCCAAAGAGAAGGACATGGTACATACCATTGTCAAGGAGCAGACCGATGGTCTTACAGCAGACATCGTCAAAGAAGCAAATGCATATACAAGATCACTGCTCCGACAGTTCGAAACAGACGGCAAAAACTTTGTGGAGAGGAAGTTACTTGATCTGCAATATCCCACATCCTCTCTAATCAAATCTTACTTTGATGAGACAGCAGACATCAAAGCAGCTCAAGAGGAGGTTAAATCCGATCTGGTCAACACACAGGCCTCATTTCAGAAACAGATCAATGACTCCAACCTCAACATCACAGCATTGCTGTCTAGCAGAATTGAAACAGACAAGGAGGTTGCCGAGCTGAAGAGTGAGGTCACTTCCCTCAAGACATTCATTCAATCTTTTATTGATGATGTCGAAAAGGGGGAAGGTATTGCAAAGAAAAAGCTACCAGCTGCACAAACAAAGAAGAAAGAGAAGGCAGCTGAGAATTTGAAGAAGAGCTTATCTGGTTCTGGTACATCCACTGCAAAGAAACCAGCAAGCTCTCCTTCCTTCCAAGCTCAGAAAACATTTTCACCGAACAGATCAAGTCAGTCTTCCAAGAAAAAGAAGAAAGCAGGATCCAGCTGGTTCTCATCTGCTCCCATTCGCAAAACTTTGATAAAACAGGGAGAGACCAACTGGGTCCCAGATCACTTGAAGGAAGGATATGAAGGTCTGAAGTATGGTTTTATCATGTGTCGGTATTTTTTGAAAGAACCTCTGTACTGTGAGGGGACTCCAAACGAAGCATTCGATCTATACCTAGAGCAGAACGATGCTAAAGACTTGGTGGGAGAGATCAGAGCCGCTGCTGCCAAAGCCCAAGTCCAGATCACTGCTCCAGAAAGGGAGTTCAGGACCTGTCCCACAATTCCCGGGACAGACCTCCCTGACAAAACTTTTCTGCTAAACTTCATCAACCAGTTAGCAGAAAACAGAGGATATAAAGTGGATGCTGAAGATCCAGATTACATACGAGTAAGAGAGGGAGTGTATGAGAGCGTACAACTCATATCAGATGAGACAAGAGCAAAACTGAAGAGACAACAGGAGGAGATGAGAAAGAGCAGATAGCTTTTCATTTTCTATCTTTTATGATCTGTTCTGTCTATTTTGTAAAACTCTCTTTTTGACTCTATATATATAAATCCAGTTTGAGTTTCTGATGACAACACTTTATTGTCCAGAATACATATAAAATACTCCTTAAACGTTATAAACTTAATAACGTAATCTGATCAAACTGGAAAACCAGACCAGACCAATCTGTATTAACTGATAGGACTCTTTTTGTAAAGTGTGGTTTCGACATCATCAACAAGGGGGAAATTGTTGGGAACCCTATAGATTAGTGTTGATGATGGTTTCTCGAAACA
>JAPKLX010002699.1:0-12248 GCA_026898415.1 Leonotis leonurus
AAGCACACTTTATAAATAAAGATAGCTTAGGTTAGCTTAGGGTTTCTTCTTGTGAAGAAGAAACAACTTAGCTCAAATAAACCTTAGGTGAAAAGAAACACTTAATAAGATTAACTTTAAGAAAGTTAACCTTGATTAATGTTGTGTGCGGAATTCGGTGGTTAATGCTCTTTGTAGTTAGAAACGTTTTCTTTAGTCAATCTTTTAACACCACCAAGTTAATGCAAGAGTATGAAGGATATGATAATGAAGTAAAACAGAAAGTAAGAACACAAGGTGTTTAACGTGGTTCGGGATAAACTTTCCCTATGTCCACGGCTCGATCAAAACTAGATCGAAATCTACTATGTCTCCTTTCTTTTTACTCGTTGGGTACGAGCCTCAAGCTTTATCAAAACTAGATAACAACTTGAGATTACACTTCTTAGATTGAAGAACTACAATCTAAATCTTACAAATCTTGGATCAAAACTAGATCCTAACTTGGGTTTTGTAAACAACAAATTTCCAGAAAACTATCTTCAAAAGAATAATAAAGCACTCAGAGAATTCTAGAGCTTGAAGGAGTGCTTTTAGAGCTTTGAATATTTGAAGATATTTGAGCAGAGTTTGAGCTTTGTAATCGTGAATTCTCGTGCTCGTTCCTGGAAGTGAAGGTGGTATTTATAGCCTCTTTGAAGAAAACTATCCGTTGGAGAAAAAGATGTCCTTCTTCATCGCATTAATGACTGCATTAAATGCATGGCAGTGTTGTTGAAGCACGTGCTGTCAAAATGAGAGTGGTTACCACCTTTCATGAGATTTCCCAATGTATTGCCATATTGGGAATGATTCACCGTACTGGAATTTTGATATTCTTGTACTTCATTCCTTAAAGCATGCTGTTGATGTGACAATACAATGAGTGGTTGACTTGTGACAAATTTAGGTATGTCGGCAGTCCACCGTAGTTACTGTGAGGAGCAGCTTGAATTTGATGTTATACCAGCTCGCTGTCCTTAGTGTTGTAACTTCATCTCATAATCCATTGACTGATGCGACTAGATCATTTTTGGTATAAAAACGATCTGCATATGTATGGTAGAGAAGATAAGATCGTTTTTGAAACAACACGATCTTGAGCTTAGCAGTTGGTTGATGTATTCCTTGTGAACGAGCTGCTTCATCCTCTTATGATGACTTGAACGATCTGCTATATGTAGATTAGGAGCAGCAGGCTGTTCCTCCTTTTTGGACGAGCTGCCCAAATGCTTTGTAAAATATAAGAAGCATATTTTTGATCCTACGAAATATCTAATTCTAGTCTAGAGAACCAGATCGTTATAAGTCAACTCGAAAAACTTCAAGTTACTTTTACATTTGTGATCTGTTGAAATGTGAACTACAAATAGAAACCACAAACAAGTGTCAGCGAGCTGCTTATATGGGAAGCAGATCGTTATTTAATACATAAAACGATCTACTCCTTATATTAAGAGCTAGCTGACTTACAAGATAGAAACTTGATATCATAGTAATCATTGTGTCCAGGATACCTTTATCTAGAATAATACAGATCGTTATTTGTGTACTAAAACGATCTGCTTCTTTTACACTTAAGGTAATCCTTAATAGATGACAATAACTACTTGGTTTCAAAACATCAAAGTGTAGTTTCAAGGAACATCATCAAAACAAATAAATTTATGGGGTTCCCAACAATTTCCCCCTTTTTGATGATGTCGAAACCTACACTAAGATTTTCTTTAACATATGAGGTATTAATTTATGAAGACAGTTAAGGAGCATAATAGTAAAAAGACAATCATAAAACATTGCCTGGACAAAGAGATATTGTCATCAGGTTGTTTTTCCAAAATAAACTTTCATACTTCATTAATGATGCAGGATTTTACAAAATACATTTTTGACAGTTCGCTGCAAAATCAAAAAGAATGTTTTCATGGTTGAGATTGTCTTCTTTGTTGTTTAGCCAGCTGATGTCTCCTTCTTTCAACCACCTCCCTTTGTCTTAATTCGGAGGGCACGCCAAAACTTGCGTAAATTCCATTGAAAACCCTTCGGTAGTCTTTATTGTTGAAATCAATGGGATAACCCATTAGCTGTGCAGATCGATTTATGGCGTTCAAAACTGCTGTGTGATCGACTTCAGTGGTTCCAGGAATTCTTGGATATAGAAGAGTCGTTTTCTTTGGTGCAGTGAGTGGATGATTGTGCATTGCAGATTGTCTATGTAAATATTCCACGAAGGTTTGATTCTTGTGCTGCTTTAAGAATTCTCTGAATAGTTCGTCCACATTACCACCTTGCATGTCTTCATCCATCAGGTAGTAGTGTTGCATCACAAACTCTTTGATCAATTGATTCCCTCTTGCTGCTTTCTTTGCATGTAGCCAAGTGAGATTTTGAGCATCTTTAAGTTGGTATTTTTCAAAGAATTTGAATACCGGATTAGTTGGCTCTTCTTCTTCTTCATCAGGAGATACATCCTTTTCATCTAAGACTCCAGTTACTCCTTGCCTTTGCTTCTCGGCCCTCCATAGTTTTCTGAATTCTGGATCAGCGATCTGCTCAGCTGTGCATCCATCCAAAAACATTTCTTCATTTTCATCATCCTCAGTCATGACCTTCTTCCCTTTCTTGACAGTAGCCTTCTTGGCCTCTTCCTCTCTCTTGCGTTTTTCCTCATTTTCTTTTTGTATTTGCTTAGCTTCAGCAATCTGTTTAGCAGACAGTTTCTTCTTTTTGATAACAGCAGCAGGCTTCTTTTTGATTTGGGAGGGAGCAGCGGGCTGACCTTTCTTTATTCCTTCCCCCTTTTCGACATCAGTAATAAACTCTTTTGAAATGATTAGTCGAAGGGTGGAGAGTTCATCATTGAGTGCTTTAAACCTTGCTTCAGATTCTTCTTTGTATTGGAGGAAGGCGGAGATGTTGCCATTAACTTCATCAAACTGTGTGGAGGCATCCTTGATGTGAGATCCAAAATTTACAGCCAGCGCGCTGTGAGCGACTTTCATGTCAGTGATGGTTTTATTGTTCAAAAATATTTCATTTCCAGAAGCAACATCTTCCTCTATCAATGCTTTGGGCAGCTGGTCCTTAAGCAGTGTGGGCAGCGCGCTCTTAACAACATTTGGAATGGTGGTTTTCTCCATGTCTTCATACTGTTTCTCCACATGTTTCTTGACTTCTTCCACCATCTTTCCACCAGCTGCATTCATCTTTTCTTCAAAGGTTTTGGCTTCCTCTTGAAGTGCAGCAATCTTGCTGTTGGTTTCTTCCTTGTACTTGTCAAAAACTTCTCGGTCACTATTCAAAACTTTATGCAGCTCGCTTCGCAACTTGGAATCTGCGAGCTGGGCATTTTGTTCAACCTTGTGGAGTGCGCTCTCAGCAACAGAGAAAACAAAATTCGCCAAAGCAGCAGATCGATTGTTGATTCTTTCGTGAATGAGTGTGCTGAGTTGATCTGCTGACATTTGAGAACCAAGGTTTGAAGAGAGCAATTCCTCCAAAGTGTGGAGTTGAAACCCATCTGGTGTTGTACCATGAGTGAAAAGTTCTTCTAAGTGTTCGGTAGTGGTTTCAACTTCTTGGATTTGGGCAGTTGGTTCCAAGATTGATGCTGTTTCCGCCATCACATCAGATTGTTCTTTATGTATGTGCTCAGCAGTGGGCTTGGAAGAGGGAGTGACATTAGGGTTTCCTCCTTCAACCTTCTCTTCAAAATTAAACACATCATCAAACTCACCCGACTGCAAATCTACTGCCGAGTTGTAAAAATCTCGTTCATCTGTGTAGAGGGGAGCAAGATCGACATTGACTGTGGCAGCTTCCTCTTTCATCTTCGTTAGCACGTAGCTTCAAAAGTACTGCCTTGCATCCGGTACATCAAGAAAGCCAAAATATTGTTGCAGTCTGTTTTCTTCAACCTTCAGTTCGCTGATTGAAAACAACAGAAGAATTGCTTCCAAAATATAGAATTTGCAGTCCCGTATTTCCAAGTAAGTTTGGAATCTCTGGGCCATCTCAAATGTAGTTGGGGTAAGCTTGATGCCAGGTAGTGATTTGAGTACCAAGTCAGTGGCCTTTTCCTTTAATTGTTGAAAGAGTAGTTGGGCTCCTTTCACTCTTTCTTCACCGTCATCAGCTAGCTGCTCGTGAGTATTAATCTCAACTTCAGCTTCATCTATCTCTAGAGCAGGGGGCTCCATCAATTTGTCGATGGTTGCATCCAACTCATCCTCCAATTTCCGAGCAGTTGGTTTGCTCTTGGTTTTCTTTGGTTTCTTGACTTCTCTGGCAGCAGCAGCTGGTTTGGGAGGACCAGCTGCCTTCCTCTTTGTTGGTCGATCTGCTGCTGCTGCTTCATTTACTTGTGCGGCTGCGGCTGCTTCACCAACTGTTTCTGGTTTCTTTGTGGGTATCTCCCATTCTGGATTTGATTGTCCAACCCGAATCAATGCGTCATTCAATTTTGCATCACTGACTTTGAGAAAAATTTGAGATGCAATGCCCAATGACATTTCCATCTGGTGACGGGTCCTAGGTAGAATCCAATCTTTGCTGAAATCAACTGATTTATGCCACTTATTCTTCTGGTAGAAACCAGCAATAATAGTGCTAAGTTTGGTGGAAAGTCGGAGAGGTCGTTTGACGTTGATACTTGTGCAGTTTCCATCATCATTTTGTCGTATAATGATCTGCTGTTCTTCATCCACGATGAGCTTCAACAGCGATCTTGCCCAGTTTATCTTTAGGTTAAGCAGCACTGCAGCCATGACTTTGAGCTTCCCTGCGGTGACTGAGTCAAATGTACCCAGGTGACCAAGAAACACCTTTTGAATGTAATCAAGGAGTAGTCTGTAACTGGGTAGAATGAGTGCCCGATTGAAAGCTTTTCCCGTCCATGTAAATGAATGCGCAAGAATTATGTCAAGAGTTCTTTGAATATGGTCATCAGTGACCTCTTCAATCACAAGATCTCCTTCATCAGCCAGATGATAGGTTTGCATAATCATTTGAATAACTGGAGTGCGGACATTTTCCTCCTTCGTCTTTCCAAGGGGTATCTCCACGATATATTCATCTCTATCATCCACCATCCATGAACAGTAAAATAATGCTATTTGACGTGGGAGAAAGTAGTCTGGTTCCGTAATGATAATTTTGTGAAACCCTAAACAAAGATGTAATACGATTAAGTGATTTGAAAACAGTGTTTATTTGTGGATAAATTGAAGATTTACCACAAACGGATGAGTAGATTATGAGATAATAGACATGCTATATAAAGTACACTCAGACATATAGAGCAATAAAAGTGTAGAATTTTAGCGAACATATAAAACATTTAGATCTACTGTGTAACATGTGCAAGCCTCGATTTTGCTAAATAAAACATCGAGGGTTCTAAACCCATGATGTTCGAGTACAGCACGAGGCTCAGGCGACAATTTCGCCTCAATAGTGTGAAGCATCTCCGATAAGGAAATCGGTTTTGCTCGAGAAGATGAAGAACTAGTTTCTGAAGCAGTCATTTGGAGAAAGATTGAAGTGATTTTGAAGAAATATAAAGTTGCAGAAAAGCTTAGTCCAAAATAACTAGTGCAACAATGGTGGGTTAGGGTATTTGAGAGAGGAAATATTTGAAAGTGTAAGAGGAACGGTCAAACATACACATATTTATAAGTAAAACATGAACGGCTCAGATTAAATTCCACAAAATTAATAACAGGTAACGGTTGAGATTACTCCCTTGTGTAATGATTTGCCGCCCAAAAATGAGTGAAGTTCATACGCCATCAAATTGTGTCATATAATTGCCTCGAAACAATAGTCGAGGTCTGCAACATTAAATGAGCCGTACTTTTATCCTCTACTTTTTCTGACATGGAGGCGTTAGAGATTACCTAGCAATTAAAAAGTATTTATAAGCAATCATTAGGATTAAATAATCAAGGAGTTGGAGAAATAAATGAACTTGATTCCCCCTTGATTAATGCTCTAGCAGATCGTTGTTGGACAATAACGATCTGCTCTTTCTTGATTTTAGCAGCTAGCTGCTAATTTTCACATTTGTAGCTTGCTGCTGTGGTAAGCAGATCGTCTTCATCTTTTGAACGATCTGTTGTTCTTAATAACATCATTTGGTTGCTTTTTCTTTTCAGCAGCTGGCTGTTCGTTGCTATTGTTGAAGGTAACAGCTCGCTTTCGTTGATAGATAGCAGGTCGTTTTCTTCTTTGAACGATCTGCTGTGTACATTCAGCTTAACCAGTTTGATTTGATTAAGCACAGTTTAGCAGCGCGTTATAACTTAGTAAATAAGGAGCTAGATTTAGAGGTGTGATAACAGATTGCTTTTTACCACCAGCTAGCTTTTATCAACACTTGTACCAATTTCAAGGTTTATTAATCCCAATTTTCCACAAAGCATTTTGAATCTGTCTTCGGGTAATGCTTTTGTGAGAACATCAGCTCGCTGCACATCCGTGTGAATTTTCTCTATCTTGATGTTCTTCTTTTCAACATGGTCACGTATAAAGTGATGACGAACATCAACATGTTTGCAGCGAGTGTGTAGGACATGATTTTGGGTGATGGCAATTGCGCTGGAGCTATCACAAAATATTGGCACGCTATCCATGTATACTTCATAATCTTTTAGTTGTTGTTTGATCCACAAGATTTGTGCTGTGCAACTCCCTGCAACCATGTACTCTGCTTCTGTTGTTGAGGTTGCAACCGAAGTTTGCTTTTTAGAGAACCACGAGATGAGCTTGTTTCCAAGAAATTGACAAGTCCCAGATGTGGATTTTCTATCAAGCTTGCAACCTGCATAATCAGAATCAGAGTAACCAGTTAATTCAAAGTTATCATCACAAGGATACCATAAACCTATTTCTATGGTCCCTTTGAGATAACGCAATATTCGTTTGGCTGCTTCCAAGTGTGATTCCCTTGGACTTGCTTGATACCTAGCACAAACACCAACTGCAAAAGTAATATCAGGTCGACTAGCAGTTAGATATGAGAGTGAACCGATAATACCATGATACAGTTTTACATCTATTGCCTTCCCGAGTGCATCAGGGCCAATCTGCCCATTGGCTTGCATTGGGACTTTTCCTGGTTTGCAATCTTTAACTCCAAACTTTGTGATGAGATCGTTGATGTATTTGGATTGATTAATTAGAATCCCATCAGCAGATTGCTTGACTTGTAATCCTAGGAAGAAATTCATTTCTCCCATCATTGACATCTTGTACTTGTCCTGCATTAGCTTACTAAACTTGTTGCAAAGGAATTCAGATTTGGATCCAAAAATGATATCATCAACATAAATTTGGACTAAAAGGATATAGTCTTGAACTTTGATGGTGAATAATGTCTTGTCAACTGATCCTCGTTTGAATCCCAATTGAAGTAAGAATGTAGACAGTGTCTCATACCAAGCTCGAGGAGCTTGTTTTAGACCATACACTGCTTTAGCTAATCTGTACACCTTGCTTTCATCTTCAACTTCAAATCCAGGTGGTTGTTCCAAGTAGACTTCTTCTTCCAGAATCCCATTCAAAAATGCACTTTTTACATCCATCTGGAATACTTTGAAGCATTGGAAAGCTGCATAAGCAAGAAACAATCTGATGGCTTCTAGTCTTGCAACAGGTGCAAATGTCTCATCAAAGTCTATCCCTTCTTGTTGGCAATAACCTTTTGCGACTAGCCTTGCCTTGTTTCTTACTACTTCACCTGTTTCATCTCTTTTATTCTTGAAAATTCATTTGACTCCAATAACTCCTTGATGATGAGGTCGATCCACTAAGTACCACACATCATTTCTCTTGAACTCATTTAATTCTTCTTGCATGGCATTGATCCAATTTGCACTTTGCAAGGCTTCTTCGATGTCCTTTGGTTCGGTGTGTGCAAGATAGCAACTTAGTAGTGCACTTTCTCCATGCATTCATCTCGTCTTGACTCTATCTGTTGGGTTTCCAACAATGAGATCAGATGTATGACTATCTACCCATCTTCTTCGCCTTTTCATTTCATCCGCTGATACTTCGATTTCCATTTCATCGGGTGAATTCTCGAATTCAGGATGATCTGTGGTAGATACATCAAAGAGATCGTTAGTATTTAAATCAATGCTTGATACTTCATTTACCAGTTGTTGAACAGATGGATGTTGAGTTGAGGGAGGGGGAGATTGAATGTTTTGTTCATCAACAGATGGTTGAGAATGTTCATGTGAGGTTCCCCCTTGATGAGTGAGCTGTCCATCTATTCCCCCTAGATGAGTGGGCTGTCCATCGGTTCCCCCTTGCTGTGGCTTTTCTCCAGCAGGTTGATTATTAGTTTCTTCATCTTCTTCTCTTCGTGGACTCCATAGTAGAATGTCATCGATGAGTCTATCCGTAGAATTTCTCAACGTTGAGTGAGAGAGATCATCTTTTGAGGAGGAGCAATCTGTTTCTGAAACTTCAAAGGTAGCTTCATCAAAGATAACATGTGGTGTTACTTCCACAGCAAGGGTGCTTTTATTAAAAACTCTATAAGCTTTACTGATCTCAGAATATCCCAAAAATATTCCTTGATCACTTTTGCTATCAAATGTTTTTAATTGAGTTTTCCCATTGTTGTGAATGTTACATCCAAATGATCTAAAGTAAGAGATTCGAGGCTTCCTGTTGTTCCACAGCTCGTATGGAGTTTTCCCATGACGTTTTGTCACTACAGATCGATTTTGAGTATAACAGGCTGTGTTAACTGCTTCTGCCCAGAATTTCTTAGGGAGGTTGATCTCATTTAGCATAGTTCGGGCAGCCTCCTTGAGAGATCGGTTGCGCCTTTCCACAATCCCATTTTGTTGTGGTGTACGAGCTGCTGAAGTTTGATGTTGAATTCCCATTTTCGAGCAGTATCCTTCGATCATGTGATTGATGAATTCGGTTCCACGATCAGATCGAATTGTGATGATGGATGACTCCTTTTGATTTGAAAGTTTGTTGAGGAGATCAGGTAATTTCTCTAGTGTTTCCTTTTTCTTGAACATGAAAATAACCCAAGTAAATCTAGAGAAATCATCTATAACAACAAGAGTATATTTTCTACCGTTTACACTTAATGGAGATACAGGTCCAAAAAGGTCTAGATGTAGAAGTTCCAATATTCTTGAAGTGGAGTGAGCTGCCTTTGTGGGAAATGATGCTCTTGTTTGTTTCCCCGCTTGGCAAGCCTCACATATATGGTCTTTGTCGTATATTTGAGCAGGTAGTCCTTCAACCAATTTGTCCTTCACCAGCTTGTTGATTGTTTTGAAGTTCAGGTGGCTCAACCGTTTGTGCCACAGCCAGCTTGTTTCTGTATTTGATTTTGTCACTAAACAGGTTTCAATTTGATCATTCCATTGAACAATGTACAACCTGTCCTGCAAGATCCCAGTAAGAAGAATTTCTTCTCCTTCTATATTTTTGACAAGACACTTGTTAGCTGTAAATTCTACTCTCTTGTTATTAGCGCAAAATTGACTAATAGAGAATAGATTATGATTTAAGCCTTCAACATAGGATACATTTTGAATAATTGTGTTACCAACATGAAGATCGCCATAACCTCTTGTATAACCTTTTGAGTCTCCTCCAAAGGTTACAATTGGTCCATTTCTTTCCTTGTAGTTGGTTAACATCTCTTTGTTGCACGTCATGTGTTTGGAGCATCCGCTATCGAGTATCCATACTGCGCCCCGAGCTGTGTGCTTTCTTCTCATCGATCTCCTATCCTGCAATGAAAATTTATTTAGCTACCCCACTGAATGAGGGTGCTTTGTTAGTAGACACTGTTCCCTTTGGAACCCAAATTTGCCTAATAATAGTGACATTCTGTGATGGTCTGATTTGTTTGCCACTAAAGTCGATGTACACGACTTTCTTTTTGGCAGGTGGTTGATTAGGCAATAGTTGTTTCCAAGGAGCAGATGGTTTGTGGGGAGCATGTCGTCTCTGGTTGAATGGTTGAGGAGCTCGCTGGTGATTGAACTTTTGGGTAGTTTGATTAACCCTTTGAGCAGGTTGTTTTCTTGGTTGAAATCCAATCCCTTGAGTAGTGTACTTTTGTTCTCGCTGCCCTTGGTCCTTAATTAGGATAGCTTGTGGCTGTCTTGCACTGTTGTTGAGATTCACTATCTTGTCTTTTCCCTTTTCTTTGACAAATTTCCCTTTTGGTGGTCCTTTGTCAATTCCATCAAATCCTAGTCCAGTACGATCTGCAGCTCTTCTTTGCATATCGTTGATGAGTTGAATCCTATCCTCCTTTTTGTGTATTGAGTGATTTACCATGGCACTCAAATCATCGACCTTTCGTTGAGCGGAAGCTTCTCGATCAATGAGATCAGAAATCTTGGCATTCAGAGTGTAATTTTCTTCGCTCTTGTCTTTGAGTTGTTTGAGTAGAGCGTTTTCCCTATCATTGAATGAGCCGCTGATTTCTTTCATTTCTTGAATAGTGTTTGCCATTCTCCCATTCTCTTTTATCGCATGTTTGAACATCTTGTTCAATCTCGCATGATCTTCCATGAGCTTGGTGAAGTCTTCAATGGACAGATCGTCTTCATCTTCTTCATCTATCTCTTCTTCTTCACCCGAGTCATATAAAGGTGAGTTAGAAATAGGAGAAGAATAATTATTTTCTACCTCATTGTTGTCGAGTCCGTTGTCATGACCCATTAGACATTCATCCCATTCTTCATCTATTTCGGTGATGAAGGCTTCGTCATTTTCGGATGAGTTGTCGGTCAATGTGCTTGGAGCAGCTTGTTCTTCAGCAAGCATGGCTTTGCGTTGTTCTCTAAGCTTCTTGTCTCGCTTGCTTCTAAGCTCTTCTCTTTCTGCCTTGGAGATATCGGGGCAGTCCGTTTTGAAATGACCTTTCCTACCACATTTAAAACAGGAAAATTCAGATAGGTCAGCCTTAACATATGAGATGGATTTTACCTCATTCCTTTTCTCAGGTCGATCTCCAGATCGATCTCTTCCTTTGAAATTTCTGTTGTTATCTTTGTTGAGGCGTTTATATCTGTTTGCCCTAAGCTCCATCTTTTGGAATCTTTGAGCCATTAGTGAGTACTCCTCGAAATAGTTTTTGGTGGGGTAGTTTTCATCATCTGAACTAGATGAGTCTTTTACTACCACGGTTGGTGGGGACTTCTTTTCAACCTCCTTTTCCTTTAACTTGGCCTTGAAGGCAGTTTCTTTTTCCTTCATTCCTGCAGTAGAAGGTTTACTAAAGGAAGAATTAGAATGGCCATGAATACGATTGATTTCGTACTCGTTGCCCGTTAGTAAATCAAATAGATAATCAGTGGTAAGAGAATTAAACTCTGGCATCATGGGATGCATGGCTGAGTAGATTTCCCAAGTAGCTGGTAGAGCACGAATGACTTTCAAGTTTTTCTCTCGTTGAGAATACTTGTTTTTGTCGATGATGGCTATTTCAATCAATACTTCAGTGAACCGGTTCTTCATTTGAGCTATAGTCTCTCCAGATTTCATTTTGAATTCTTCAAATTTGTTAAAAGCAATAGACAGCTTGTTTTCTTGGATAATGTATGATCCACGGCTAATTTCTTTGAGTACATCTCACATCTCCTTTGCAGTTTGAAGATGTCTGATTTTGGCTAAGTACACGCCTCTTACTGTACTCGAAATTAGACCTTTGGCGAAGTCATTGAGTCCAGCTTCTTTTCTTTCTTCAACAGTGTATTCGTCAATAGTCTTCTCCTTTTCAACTATAACCAGTGAAGGAATTGGACCAGTTCCATCCTTTATCTCAGCACTTCCCTTGTTCATAATTTTGATGGGTCCATCAGTAATGACCTTCCACATTTTGATATGTTGTGCACGTAAATACATCTCAATTCTGAAACTCCAGTCTTCATATCCAGCAATGGAGAAATCTTCACAAGCACGTATCATTTGTCCTTCCATAACTTCAAGGTAGATGATTAAATAAATGCAAGTGCAATATGCTGTGAAAACGTTTTCAAGATCTATCCAAGATGACCACACAGAGATAATCTCTTGTGAAATAGAAACAATGGTCAAAATGGACCACTGCTCTGATACCACTTGTTGGTCCAGGAAGAGCTAGATTGGTGTATGGGGGGGGGGGGGGTGGTTCAAAGTTCAAGTATAAGGCTTAAGCACACTTTATAAATAAAGATAGCTTAGGTTAGCTTAGGGTT